>JASAMW010005185.1:0-19229 GCA_030247985.1 Epsilonema sp. ZAB3_2
ATGTACAGTAGTAGTGCCAGTGCCTACCTATTTAGGTACAGTTTATAGTACGTAAGTACGACAAACAGAGCATGAACCTCTGAAGCTTTTGCGTTCTTCTGAGATAATCCGAGTTGGGCTAATAGCTACGGGCTCAACAAACACTAAAAAAGTCAAGTCCTGTTTTAAAGTGAGAAGAAATGTACACAACGCAACCCAACGTAAAGTTGTTTTGGGGTGGCTCTTCTATCGCCGATTTCATACGGTGTTGATTTCACCACGTTTTCTGCGCACGTAAGTTTCGCACAATAGATGTGCGTTAGTCACCCATCTATACACGTATCGAGACGGAAAGCTTACTCAATTTGGTGAAAAGCTTGGATGGAATGCTGAGCAAACTTTGTCAACGCATCACTCACAGCCATGCTCATTTCTACACGTACGTACGTACTGCACGTACATACGTACAATAACGATCCAAAATGGATGTTCATTACGTACCATGTACATATACGTACTTATACCAATTAGTACAGGTGCCGTACCTGCTTAAGAGACGTTTTCTGTAAGGATTGAGAGTAGCCTGTAGTATAGGCGGAAGGGGGGTACTTTTTGTGAATCGAGATAATATGCCTATCGGATTCCCCATCAAAAACTGCATATGTTGATGAAGTTTTAGGAAAAAATTTGTTCAGGCATCATCGAGATATTGATGGCTAAAGGTGGGCAGGTCGCATTTTTGCCGTTTTTCAACGTTTTTAGCCATATTTCAGCAACCGAAGGGCTTAGAGGGCTACAATTTGGTACACACATACATCCCCTAGGGACCCAAGTCTGGACCAATTTTGAGCCCAATCGGCCACCTGTGTGGCGAGATATAGCGTCACAAAGTGCATTTCTGTATATTTTGCACCTGTTGCAAATTTAGTTTTTTGAATACCACAGCGCGAATACATGCCCTGCACGGGGTAAAATTTTGACAGCAAGTAGAGAAGGGTTAGGCCTAAAAACTTTAGTACTACCGCAAAAAATCTCTATAATTGGAATTGGGACTACAGTCCTCTCGAATAGTGAAAAATACAGCAAAAATTTTCCCCGCCTTTTTTATTTTTCAAGATAAATGAGCAATACCACTGAAACTTTTTCCTCGTAGGTAGCCTATCTTATGTAGAATTTGATGTAGATTTCAAAAATAAAAAATTGTTTTTCCCAAAAAATTTAACCCTTACCCTAAATTTACAAAAATATACTACTTTTGCAAAATTATATGCTAGGGGTTAAATTTTTGGGAAAAAACAATTTTATTTTTGAAATCTATATCTTTAAATTCTAATTCATCATACAATAGAGGCTACCTACGAGAGAAAAAAAGTTTCAGTGGTATTGCTCATTTATCTTAAAAATAAAAAAAGGCGGGAAAATTTTTGCTGTATTTTTCATCTATATTTGAGAGGGACTGTAGTCCCAATTCCAATTATAGAGATTTTTGCGGTAGTACTAAAGTTTTAGGCCTAACCTTCTCTACTTGCTTTCTCAAAATTTTACCCCGTGCAGGCGTGTCGCGCCGTTGATTTCTCAAAAAAACTAAATTTGCAACAGGTGCAAGATATACAGAATGCACTTTGTGACGCTTATCCGCCACACAGGTGGCCGAGTGGGGCCCAAATTGGTCCGGGTTTGGGGGTTGTATGTGTGTACCAATTGTAGCCCTTCGGCGGAAATATGGCTAAAAACGTTTGAAAACGGCAAAAATGCGACCTGTCCACCTTAGGCATCAATATCTCGATGATGCCTGGAACAATTCCTAAAACTTCATCAACATATGCAGTTTTTGATGGGGAATCCGATAGGCATATTATCTCGATTTACAAAAAGTACCCCCCTTCCACGTACTATGCAACCGCTACAGAAAACCTTTCTTAATGGCGTACGCACGTACTTGCTTGTCATACGCCTTCATAGTTTCATACCTACCTATGTATGTATGTATAAGTATCAGGTTACTTTTTCCATTTCTCCTACTTATCTTACACTTACATTCAACAAACAACCTACCTACATTATGATTGAGCGGAGCCATATGTTTTGCATTTCTCTTGGTAGAATATTTGTTTAGAAACGCAAGAGTCCGACGAAACAAAATTTGGTAGGCAGATGAATATGGTGCAGCGGTATTTTGGTCTGCAGAGAAATTACAGGTCAGTCCACTAACTGTCATAAAAGGAATACGGACCAGTTGCGTTGTCGAGATTGGGTTGGTCGATAGCGACTCCGCGGTACTTAGTGAAAGTATAGATCGGTGCCGACGGGGATGTCAACGTTGTCAAATCATCTGGGAGCGGAAACAAGGCGAGTGAAAAGCAGAACTGACAACAGAAATTACGTCGACGACTCCGCAGACACCGATCCAAACTTTCACTAAATACCGCAGGGCCTATCGACCAACCCAATCGCGACAAACGCAACTGGTCCATAAGCAGGGATATGATTCAAATCCCCCCTCGCACTATCCGATAGTTAGTAGCTTACCGTATTCAATATCAGTTCCATTGCTGTGTAAATCTTCCCCAGGCTTGTCACTGCTGAGCTCATGTCCATTCACATGCTGTGTAGCGTGTCCATTGGCGCTGTACCGCTGTGGCTGCGTAGTAAATACCGTGGCTGCGGGCACAAATTTCTTCGCGGGAGGAGCCGCCGCGTGGTCTCGCGAGTTGCCGCGATCGCTCGCGAGTGGCATCTCTTCTCGCGAACTGTACCAGAGCATGGAGGAGGGGGCGGCAGAGGGCGAGTTAAATAACCCATCCTCCTCCTCTACGTCCTCTCTGCTAGTAGTGTGACGCAAAACACGATCCTGTTGCACCCATGGATTGTTGCGAACGAAGCCCAGGCTTGCCATTATTATGTATGAGCAAACAAATGTCGAATGGTGGTGGGTGATGAGTTATAGATGGATGGAAGCTCGAGGATGTCAACAAAGTGAATGCTGAATATGGTAGAAGAGAATGATGAATGGGAGTGAAGTGAATGCCAGTTGGTGCATTGATGGAAGTGCAGATGATACTGGAGATCACGTCATATGGCAGGGTGTGTGTATCGTGGTCGTAACTTGCGATTTGCTAAAATATACCCAAAAAGTGATTCACAACTAGATAGATATACTGTAGATGGGTAAACGGCTAAATTGACAATGAGATAAAAAAGCTGCTACTGCTGACGCAAAGCTAATCTAATTGGTGCATCATACTCACTCTATTCTTACTCAGTCTATTCATGGTCCATTCACATCGATCGGAAACATGCCGATGCGCTGGGCGTACGCGTGACGTGTTCATGGCTCGACACACGCGAATGCATGGACAGCCATGGATGCGCCGGGTGTACGCCGAACGTGCATTTTCCTCCAATGTGAACGAGCCATTACTCGAAAACAACAGCAGTAACGCGAAGAAAACGAGAAAAACGCTAAACTTCTCTGCAACTCATTCGGAAAAGAGGGAAAGGAAGCAAAAATGCTACATAACATTGCAACAGCTCAACGCGCAAGCCGAATTTATGAACGTATCCGCTACACAGTACACACTTGTATCAGAGATATGATAAATAAATGTAATTCGACGGAAAAGTTACGACGGCAAACAAACGCACCAACCCACCAATGACCCAGCCCAACAGAAATGCAGAGTACCTTCTGTGCTGCGAGATCTCAACGTTTCCTTTCGCCCTCTTCCGTTATTCCAATACCGTATCCCTCTGACGTTGAGGTCTCGCAACAGAAAACATATCCTGCTGCATATCTTTTGGGATTGTCACTGATAGTGTGTACATACAAAACAACAACGCACACGACACAACTACTGCGCAGAAATGAACGTACGTAGTACGAAACATAACATACATAGTTGACTAAAAATTGGGAACGGAAGAAATTTTGAGCACAAAACCGTCGGAAAAACAACGGTGCGGTGCTTTTCTTGGATCCAAAACAATTCAGCTCACCTCTTCTTGCTCTTCTCCTTTTCTCGGACTGATTTCCGACAACGAACGACCGACCGACCAAATTTGATTTGCGCTTCTCGTCTCGTTTTGTTTGCGTTTGTCGCCGCTCCGCGTCGCTCGCAGACACGCCTTGGAATACGGTAATTTTCGTTCTGTGACCTTTTTTCTAGCGTAAAAATTTTAGACTCACCGCTTACGCTGGTGAAAGCGCGCAGCATTTTTCCTTTTGTTGTTTTATTGACTCTTCCTTCTTCTTCATGGGCCATGGGCACTGTTGTGGACAGTTGCCTGGTAAAACGGTCGAGCAACATGACACATGACCACTCTGATCCGATATCGCTTATCAGTTTATTACAGAAAGCAGAAAGGACAGCAAAGCAAACACACCACATCACATGACCAATCATACATTTTCGAGAATAAATAAATCAGCTTATTACATCCGATGAAACAAAACAAACAACATCACGAATTTTTGGAAACTTCGTGCTATGGGGCAAAAATTGAAGTGGACACGCCGTCCAAAACGGCTACAAAGTGTTCTGACCAGCAGGAGGCCAAAAATACACCCATCTGAAGTAATGGTCGATTCGGTATTCGCTTCATCTTTAGCTTCATATTTTTCATGCTTTGAGTGACACCTCTTGCTGGTGCTTTTCCTTGGGGCACAGGCATCTTTGAGCTAAAAATAGAACATCGATTGCATTGCGATTGCCTACCACACTTTATTTTCACAGTTTTCGTCGATGAAAAGTTCAATATTGCTTCTTGTGATGATAAAATATTATCATTGATAAGGAAGGACCTCACTTTGCTGTTGATTGCTTCATTGGTATCCTAGAAGCCGAATTGCTCGTCCTAAAATGCACAAGACAAGAGCAACAAAAGCTATGGGTCAGAGAAAAGCTGTTCAATGTTCAGCAAAAGTGAGAAAACAAAGAAGCAGAGCATGCAATAAACTGAAGTTGTGGCAGTTGCGGTGGGGAAAGAGCAACGAATCATAATGCAGCCATGGCACACTACAGTACATAACAAACATATTATATTACTGTTCTGTACAGTAAACGGCGAGGCACGGCTTTGTTTATACCGTGGCGCGGGAATGCTGGAGTTCTGTGCTTTGGTCGGGCCGGCTCCAGGTCTGGCTCCTGCAGAACCGCCCATAGGACGTGGTGGCGCCTAAAACCAAAGACCGCACTTGAAGGTATTACCAAAATTATATAATCCTTGTATGGAGAATGGCCTAGGTAGTGAAAAGAATGGCCTAAGTAGTGAAAAGAAACGAGGCAATCCCTGACTCGTGTTGAGGCCTATTTAGGATATCCTAGTAGTAGTATCCTCTTTTTATCATTTCCGCTCTGAGCATGGCTTGCTCACCATGGTCAAGCAGCTCAACCAACATGGCAAACATTGCGGAACAACACTTGGCTGAACTTCATCACAGTCCAGGACACAGATTCAAAAATACAGGCGATTTACAGCCCAAAACAGCCTTCAAGGGGCTGTCGAGGTCAATAGTGGCACCACTGATCTCAAAATATTGAAAAACGGGGTTGCAAATTTGCAAGCTCGTAATGTCATCCCTACTGAACCTATCTGGATCAAATTTTGCCACAAAGTATGGTATATTCTTAGGTTTCTGGGGACAAAATTACAGCTTGATATCTACTGTGATACGGAAGTTATAAGGCTGGATCGTTAGGGAGGTCTACGTGAGATAGAGATGGGCCGAGACTGGATTGTTGCTGAAAACGAGACCGAGACCGAGACCGAGACTTAGAATTTTTTCCGAGACCGAGATCGAGACCGAGATTAGGGAATTTTGTCGAGACCGAGACCGAGATCGAGACCGAGACCGAGACTAAGTATTGGTATAAAAACTTATGGAATTTCGTTTTTATTTTTTTCTGATGGTCGTTTTCTATGAAAATTTTACTGGCGAAAACAGTGGCGAATAGGTGCTTCACTTCTATTTTCTAAATTACATGGCTAAAATTGCCCCGTAGGGGAAATTTTTTCATGAAAGGCAGCTAAAATCTCAGCGGAAATGCATGAAAATTGCTTGTGAAAGCACGATTTCAATCTAGTCTCGGTCTCGCCTAAAATAGGCCCTAAAAGTTGCGAGACCGAGACCGAGACCGAGAATTTGAAAATTCTAAAGTCGAGACCGAGACCGAGACCGAGATAGCCAAAAATGACCGAGATTTCCGAGACCGAGACCGAGACCGAGAGTCTCGGCCCATCTCTAACGTGAGACACCCTGTAGTAATAGTAATAATAATACTAATAGTAATAGTAATACAGGCTGTTTACTATGATATGGAACCTTTAAAATGCTTACTGTAATGTTCCGTAGATAGCCCCATGGGGCTATACAAATGGTAAGCACCGATTAGGGGGCTATACACGAGAGGGGGTTATACACGAGGGGGCTATACACGAGGGCATTTTTCATTTGTACCAAAAGTAAGGTTTTTTGACCTCCTGAACTCGTTTATGGTGGTTATTTGGCACGTTTCCATGCTCCAATCATCAAAAATTCAGCTTTCAACGTAAAAAAATTGTGCAAATTTTTGCTACTAAAAAATTTTCCTCGAAGAGATGTCACTGGCAAAATGATCGGAACTGTTCCAAATGAGGTGCAGATAAACTCCTATACATCAAAACACCTCAAAAACTCTGTTTTTAGCGCAAAAACACTTTGATTTCGCATTGCTTTTGCGGTTCGCAATAGGGGGCTATACACGAGGGCAAATGACGTTAGTGGCCGATTTGGGGGCTATACACGAGGGGGGTTTTACACGAGAGGGAGCTATATACGGAACATTACAGTATATATTTTTGTTAGTAGTGTGAGTGGAAGTGGATGGACGACATGTGGTGCCGGCGTCGTGTGTCTGATATTTTCTCATGCTGTTTGTGTTGTACATATTTCCGAAGATAGCAATCTACAGTTTTTTCCAAACAAGCAAAAATAATGGTGTGCTGCCAGAAAGCTTCGAGCACTTTATCGTGTCTTCTTTTTAGGTTGATCACTTGCCATAGCCACTGCCACTGCCACTTCCATCACCACTGCCACTCTGGGCCATGGTTACGGCTGCGAAGAAGGCCACAGTAATATGTAGGCGGTGTAGATCACGGTATTGAACAGAGACATGACGAGCTGCTGGGAGTTGGGTTGGGAGAGAAAGAGAGAGACAACTGAGAAGAGAGATAGAGAGCTTCAAAAACTGATTTCGAGCTCTACTCGGGAACTTTGTTTTATATGCCTGAAACATCGACGGCATGCCACGCATACGCAATTACGGCTGCAGATGCAAGAGCAGAGCATGAGTTGTTCCTGGGCGCGCGAAACGATTAGAATATAGGGTGTATCAAAGCTTTTCGCAGCTTTCAGTTTCAACGCCTGTAGTAGCCTGCGTAGCACAAACTTGTGATCTTTCTGTTTTGTTTATTATTTTATGAAATCCAAATAATTGGTTTTTTCGAAAAGCAAATATTGCGGCGGATATCTTGTCAGTGATTAGCCATCTATGTATGTACGTACGTACAGTATGCGTTCATACTGAGGTCGTTCTTTACAGAGATACGTATATGGAAAGGTATACCTACATAGGCATGGAGTTGCTGGTGCTGGTGGTAGCTGACCATGAATGTATGGTACCTAGTAATGTTCAATCAAAGTGAGCAATTTTGCAACGATAATGCAATGCTGCACTTGCGTTTTTAGCTGACCTTTTGCTGTGGGTAGGTGTTCTGAAAGTTCTATTCACAACTGGATGTTCATGTTCACTCAATTATTCCCCACAAAGTACAAGATACTAAACTATTTAGGTTCATACTACAAGTATGTACAGTTACGCACAAAAAGAATTGGATGGAATGAGTTGATTTTGTTAGCCAGTCAACAATGGCCAAACAAACACATCGCACCACTGAGAGGAAATAGCAATTTACTGCGTTGGTGTTATTGGCCCGCTTGGACCTTTGCAATAAAACTTCTTGCACTCCACTTTTTGCTGCATTGCTCTCACTTCCAGTCCCAATACATAGGTACCACCTGCACCACCTCTCTCTCTCTCTCTCTCTTTCTAAGCTGCGAGATATGAGTAAGACTTCACCGCTCACCACGCCACCTGACGACAAGCGCGGAAGCAATAAAAAAGAAGCGACGAAGCGACAAAGACGCTACAGGAACGCCTAGAGCACGCACTGCGCAAGGCCATGTACTCCTAGAGAGGCCTTCTGACGAAGGCCCCACCTCCCGCCTCCCTTCCCTTCTTTTCCTTCCTTCCTTGTGCAACACAGCTGAAAAATAATAATAGTGTTTCGTTTTTAAACCGCTAGAGGCGTGGTGAGCGGTGAAGTCTTACTCATACCTCGCAGCTTACCCTTTCTTCAATCGTAGCTTTGCCTGTCCCTGGCATCATGCACATCGCTACATTGCTTGGAACTTTTTTCTTGATCAGTAGCATTGGCATTGCTGAGCAAAGTAAGGAATCGTTCGCATAAGTATGTACATATACCTACATGTACGTACATACTCATACTGTATTGTATGTATACTGTATGAGTACGATGTCACCTAGTCATTGCAGGGTGAGGGTGGCGTTCCCCTTCCCGCACCTGCCCACCCAGTTGCTTTGACTTTGAGGACTCACTCACTCACTCAAAAGTTTCTGATACTGATGAACAGTCGTAGTAGGTAGTAGGTGTGCACTGACCGCTTTTGTATGACTGACTGAGGGACGACTGGCAAGTGGCAATACCCATACCCATACTAAAACTTTCAATGTTTGCTTCGGCTTACAGAGTATCGGCGATCTCGATGTTCATTAAGCCAATTCACTTACAAGTGGGTCATTGTTGGCGAGAACCTTCTTGCCTATCAAAAACGAAAACTGATCAATGGCAGACGCACAGATGATCCCGTGGTCACTTGCGCCTTCACAGCAATCGGCATTGTTCACTTGGAGATCGAGGGCCAACGGGAAAGGAATGGTGCCAAGTTGAAGAAAGCAGTACTCAAAGATAGAAAA
This sequence comes from Epsilonema sp. ZAB3_2, assembly GCA_030247985.1. Classification (NCBI taxonomy): domain Eukaryota; kingdom Metazoa; phylum Nematoda; class Chromadorea; order Desmodorida; family Epsilonematidae; genus Epsilonema; species Epsilonema sp. ZAB3_2. The sequence goes on from JASAMW010005185.1 coordinate 9,015, forward strand.
TTTCAGGCGGATAGGCGTTGTCAATATTTACTATCTATTATTAGAGATGGGAAAATAGGCATTACTGAGCGGGGCTATGTTGGTTGTAATACTCGATCTGAGCTTAGAGCATTGGCCTGCTGGTATACATTCAGCAGCTTGTGCCAGCTGGGCTGGATTGATTGCAGCGAACATAGTACATGCATAAATCAGTTGAAGTCGATCTTGATGGGTGGACCGCCACCTTGTGACCAGTTTGCACAGGACTGCGTATGTCCCTTCGGGTTTATCTTTTGGCATACGGGAATATGTCTTCTGCACAGGACTGCGTATGTCCCTTCGGGTTTATCTTTTGGCATACGGGAATATGTCTTCAGCAGTGATACTCTTGAGAACTTTGTGAAAATCTTGACATTTCAATCGATTGGGAATAGTAAAGTAGTTTTGTTTGAACGTATGTACGTACTGTACGTATGTAAGTATGTACTATGTAGGCCTGCCAATTGCCAGGTAAACTCTGCCTTACCGGGTAAAATCGAAGGTCATCCAGGTAAGTATGTCGTACTTACCTGGGTAAAAGTCTGCCCACTCTTCAGTACTTACCCGGGTAATTTACCTGGGTAAAAGCATGTAGAAGGAAGCTCATTTCAAGAAATAGTGCAGTTTCATAGCAAGACGTCTTTCAAGATGTAACTTTTGGTGTGGTGTAGGAATACTACTAAAGCAGTTACTTACTGACACCTTTTATAGAACGGTGCAGTGGTGCATAAATTTCATTGTTTATCAATGGTAGCCACCAATACTTTGGCATTTATTTTAACTGTATGTGCATAAAATAAGGGGAAATCCCGGTGCGATTTTACCCGGGTAACTTTCTTAGATGCAGTTTACTTTACCTGGAATTGGCTTGTGCTGGGAAAAGTTACCTGACTTTACCTGGCCTGATGCGTTGCTGGGTAATTTTACCCGTACTTTACCTGTTCGAAAAAGACCCAAGTTGACATCACTATGCCCACTGTGTGTGACCTGTACACAACTGAGAAGCACCAACGCACAGTGCCTCGGATGGGAAGTTCGAACGGCATTGCATGTAAAGTACATGTATGCTGCATGGATTGGCCTAAGAGCGACCACATACGTAGTACGGGCGTTTGCGAGGTTTAGAATTGCCCAATGGTCGACGCCCAATTTGGCGATTTTAGTACTGAAGGAAAAAGGCGATATCTCGCCACTGAGAGCACATAGAAGCAAGCGGTTTTTTTATTGTCAATCCGGCTGAAAATTAGCCGTGGCATTTTTGACCGTTGCTGCTGTACGTCGCTGTACGTCGCTTAGTTCTCGAGAAAAAATTTGAATGGAGTACGATGATGCTGGTCGTACGTTAGCATAAAAATTTTACTCACCGCTTACGCTGGCGAAAGCGCGCAGCATTTTTCTTTGTGTTGTTTGACTCTTCTTCATGGGCACTGTTGTGGACAGTTGCTTGGTAAAACGGTCGAGCAACATGACACATGACCACTCTGATCCGATATCGCTTATCAGTTTATTACAGAAAGCAGAAAAGACAGCAAAGCAAACACACCACATGACCAATCATACATTTTCGAGAATAAATAAATCAGCCTACATCCGATGAAACAAAACAAACAACATCACGAATTTTTGGAAACTTCGTGCTATGGGGCAAAAATTGAAGTGGACACGCCGTCCAAAACAGCTACAAAGTGTTCTGACCAGCAGTAGGCCAAAAAATACACCCATCTGAAGTAATGGTCGATTCGGTATTCGCTTCATCTTAGCTTCATATTTTTCATGCCTTGAGTGACACCTCTTGCTGGTGCTTTTCCTTGGGGCACAGGCATCTTTGAGCTAAAAATAGAACATTGATTGCATTGCGATTGCCTACCACACTTTATTTTCAGTTTTCGTCGATGTATGAGTTCAATTGCTTCTTGTGTGATGATAAATTAGTATCACTATGATAAAGAAGGACCCTCACTTTGCTGTTGATTGCTTCATTGGTATCCTAGAAGCCGAATTGCTCCTTCTAAAATGCACAAGAGCACAACAGCCATGCATGGGTCAGAGAAAAGCTGTTCTTCTGTTCAAACTTCAACAAAGTTCAGCAGATTAAGGTTATTGGAGAATACAAACAAGCAGGTGAGGAACTTATTCTAGAAGCTGATATTGCACGCAAGAAACTGAAGTTGGGGCAGGTGGGGCAGTTGCGGTTGGGAAAGAGCAACGAATCATAAATGCAGCCATATCGCACACAACAGTGCATTATAAATAAATTTTTGTTCTGTACAGTACCTACACGTGGTCGCGTGTGTAGTACTGTACACACACACGCACGTTGCGCTGTTTGTTTGTTCACATACCGTGGCGCGGGAATGCTGGAGTTTTGTGCTTTGGTCGGGCCGCCTCCAGGTCTGGCTCCTGCAGAACCGCCCATAGGACGTGGTGGCGCCTAAAAGACAAAAGCCAAAGACCGCACTTGAAGCTATTATTGCAGGGTAAAGGTACCGCACCGCATATTGCCGCCGGAAATACGCAGTTTTAGTGGACACACACACACATACGGGTTTCCGAGCCGCGATGTTATTCTTCTGTCTGTCATGTTGATCCTTGCAGAACGGAACGTGCCTCTCCGCAGCGGATTGATTGAAGTTTCGGCCACAATAATCGCACTTGACGTAATCTGTAAACGCCATTTCCAGTTCCAATGTGAATGGGGCATAGTCGGCGTACGAGACTGAACGACCAGAGAGATTACGGTATCCGCCGTCGACAAGAAAGAGCTTTCTTGTTCGAGAACCCGTATCTCCTATTGTTCTATCTCGCTTTCCGTTCAGAACGCAGACGCACTGCACTCAGCTCCAACTGTACATCTTAGACATGGGTCAAAAGTCTACAGTGTAATTTTTATTACGATATTTTTCATTGCTATAATACCAGAAGGAACAGCAGATTTCTTGGGAGGAGGAGGCAGGGGACTGCCGGTTTTCAGCGCGTGATCTACGTGCTTCGCCGCCCTTACAGCCGAAACGAACTCTTCGTGTCGCTCCTTCCAATGCGTCTTCGGTGGCTTGAACTTGCCGCCGGTCTGAAAATTTCCACCGCAGATAAGTACCGTATTTACCGGTGCATAACCCCCCCCCCAATGCATACCACCCCCATATTGGCAAAACATAAAAAATGCCCAATGCATAACCCCCCCCCCCCCCCTATGCACCCCCATATATGTACTGTACAGTACCTGAACCTACCTATGTAAGCTGGTCATAGAGTACCCATAGCCACTCCCACACCAAGCTAAGATGCCTATAAGCCTGCTTGGGGGTGTATTGTGTTGTGTTGGGGACTGGACCGAAGACGAGAGCGAAGAGAGGCCGACTGGACGCGAGCGCGGGATGGCAAAGAACTGATTTTATTCCCTGTGCGCCGCCTATTTATACGGAATCGCGGACAGGAAATTCCATGTCAACGGCTAGCATTTCCTGCTGCCTTGTATGCATGTATGTACTACATATCACCATCCCCTCTTCAATGGGGCCCTAGGGGAGAGAGTTGCTAGGTCTCTGCCATGATGTCCAAGGTCGGGTTTGGAAGTCCCAGCTGGATCTTGTCTGCCCGCTTTGCTTCCCCGCCTTCACTGCATTTGACTTGTCTTGTCTGCAGCACTCGAATCCATCACATCCTAGGCTGGTGCTTCTCCCGCGGAGCGCCTGACTCGCCTTGCTGTGAGGATCGGCTGTTGCTCCTTTGCGGTCAACGCCTGCTGCTGTGGCTCGAGCGGTTGTAGTAGTAGTAGTAGTCCCGTTGGTGCAGCTTGGATCGGAGTCCTCTGCCGCTGTCAGGACTTGTCCCGTCTTCCTTGAGGGATCCGCTTCTCCTTGGGGCCACGCCACTTTCTCCTCCGACTTGAGATCCCTTGTGGCCAGCAGGTCTTCTTGAGCCTTTGCCCCTGCACTCCTCTGGCTTGGTTGGACCAGGAAGAAGATGCAGGCTCCCATGATCGTCGCCGTCTGCTTGGTCTGCTCCGCTCCCATCGTCCTCCTTCGGCTGAGCAGGCGGGGTTTCCCTGAAGTCGCCTGGGTGGTAGATCCACTGAGCCGTCAGCCACTGTTGTGTCGGGGACTGGACCGAAGACGAGAGCGAAGAGAGGCCGACTGGACGCGAGCACGGGATGGCAAAGAACTGATTTTATTCCCTGTGCGCCGCCTATTTATACGGAATCGCGGACAGGAAATTCCATGTCAACGGCTAGCATTTCCTGCTGCCTTGTATGCATGTATGTACTACATATCATATTGTACTAGAATACCACTGTTTTGACCTCAATTATGCCCTAAAACACGTGCTTTTGACCTAAAAAATATGCCTCTGCGCACCTCTCAAAAACATAAAAATGCCCCATGCATAAGCCCCCCCCCCCCCCAATGCATAACCCCCCCATGCCCCGCATACCCCCATTTGGGACCTCTCAATTTTTGCATACCCCCATGAGGCTATGCACCGGTAAATACGGTATAGTTTCTTCAAGCTCATTCATGTCATGCACATTGACAATGGAGCTTCTGCTCGAGACATGCCGCTGAACGTATGCTCGCCGTGTTCATGGCTTGCCAAAATGGCAAAAGCATGGACAGCCATGATCCTTTGGGGCCACCCCACGACTATGCACGGCCAAGGCCGCAGGGTGGCCGCAAAGAGTGTATGCGGCCATGCGGCCATCTGAGATTACAGAGGAGGTATTCGTTTCGGTGGTCACGCTTACTTTCTTGATTTCCTGTTGAACCTTCTTCACGCTGTTGTAATCAATGTCGGCTCCTTCAGCTCTCTGCTTTCCGGCGTCGAACGGTTTCCGCTTTTTGCTGGCTTGCTTTTTGCACACTCCTTCGTGCTTCTTCTGAAAGCAAATGATAAAATTGGACACAAATATACATAGTTCGGCCTCGTAAGTTTCCTGGTTCATCAATCAGAAGAGTGAATTTCCTTCCTTACCAAAGTTTCCTGGACAAATTTGCGTCCGCACACCTTGCACGGATAAGTTTTAGCTCCTGGTGGCGGACCAAAAGCATCTAAAAATAGATTGTTTTTAGATTAGGAAACATGGAAAACAACCAATCCCATACGCGAGCGTGTCTTTGTCTTCCAATTAGAAGTTTGCCCTAAGTTTACCATCATTTTTTTTTGATTTTACCAAGGAGCTATAAGTAGAGGAGGCGACACTCGACCTGATTCTGGGCGTTGGCAGTGTCCGTGCCTAGCGAGGTTTCGACCTCTCTTCTTCAGGCATCTGTGGCATTCCAAATAGACAGAATCCAGCCAAGGTATGATAATGCGTATACCTCAACTTTCTTCGATCTTTTCAATGGTGGGGTCGGCGTTAACCCATTCCCAATTGGTATGGCCAAAAATGGCCATTTTTCAGATTTTTGACAAAAGTAGGGTATTTTGCTGGCCTCAGCGCAAAACGCACAGAGCCAGCCAAATGCTGTCCTTCTCAAATTCCACCGCCAAGGGTCCAAGCTTCGCACTGGTGGTGTTAACTCCTTCCCCACCCATCTGGCAACCTGAGAAATTGATGGAAAACCGCCTTTTTACATGCATTTCTACCCAAATATGCTACCCTAGTGCAGTCAAGCAGGGAAATTTAGAGTACCCTACCCTAGTTTTATGCGTAGATTTCGAAAATAAATGTGGTTTTTTCATTTTCCTACGTTCAAGGCCTGATAAACCCGGTTTTTCACGTGTTCTCAGATGGAAAAGTGTGCTAAAAGCAAACATTTTAAAAATCAGGTACCCTGGCTAGCCCTACCACTAACGAATTCAGAAGCAAATTTATGGCAAAATAAACAACACCATCCGATCCGCCGCCTCGAGTTCCATATAGTTACCTATTTTCCTTGGACAAATTCCACTTCCTTGGTTCTGTGTGGCGCCGGCCGTTTCGTCGACACAGTTTGCACGTGGACAACTATATTCAGCTGGGCGAAAAATGAGGGAGCAAGAGGATGAGTGCAAAATTTATGTTGAAATGGAGCGCGGAAGCATGGAAAAAGGCAAAATAGTTGATCTACAGACGCAGCAGGTGATAAGGAGAACTCAAAAGCAAGTTATATAGGGCGCCACAGGCCTACCACGTACAAAATTTTCCAGGACAAGGCTGCCCCTCCTTCTATTTCAACGGCACTATGCCCAACAGGTAGCCACAAGGGTCGGCCATAAGAATTTACGAGGGCAGGCTTGACCTCTCATTCCCACAGGTTCTACGTTCGATCTTGTGCCAGTGGGCTGAATAGGCCTAAACCGCAAATTTGATTCTATCTCTAGAAAAACAGCAAATTCGCGCAGAAAAAAGGAGGCCAGGATGTGGCATTTTTTACGTAGATTCTGAAAATAAAAATCCTTTTTCAATTTGGCCACTTCCTTGTCGAGTTATTGAGTTCCGCAGAAATTCCTGATTTTTCGCCTTTTTCTTATCTTTTTATTATGGCGCGTCGGCAGGAGTCGGCCGAGCAGGCACGTACTCCTCGAAAGTCGCCGTGGTGGGACTACCCTGGCCTAATTTTATGTGTAGATTTCAAAAATGACCTTAATTTTTACACTCTTCCACTTTTAAGGCCTAATATACCCGATTTTTTACTCAAAATGGCATAAAAAGATGCTATTTAGGCCTTAACCCTCTTCGAAATCCCAGTGTCCGCCTGTCCGTAGACACCTGGCGGACGGGGTTTGCCCCGTCCATAGACGGGGTTTGTTTCTGAAGAAGAGAAAGTAATTCGCAGTCGAGCAACAGCTAACTTTGGACTTTTGGAGATAGGTTTTTTCTTCAGAAACAAACCCCGTCTATGGACGGGGCAAACCCCGTCCGCCAGGTGTCTACGGACAGGCGGACACCTGGGATCTAAGAGGGTTAAGCGTGGGAAAATTTAAAAATTAAGGTCATTTTTGAAATCTACACATAAAATTAGGCCAGGGTACCTGATTTTTAAAATGTTTGCTTTTAGCACACTTTTCCATCCGAGAACACGTGAAAAACCGGGTATATCAGGCCTTAAACGTAGGAAAATGAAAAAACCACATTTATTTTCGAAATCTATGCATAAAACTAGGGTAGGGTACTCTAAATTTCCCTGCTTGACTGCACTAGGGTAGCATATTTGGGTAGAAATGCATGTAAAAAGGGGGTTTTCCATCAATTTCTCAGGTTGCCAGTGTGACGGGGAAGGAGTTAACACCACCAGTGCGAAGCTTGGACCCTTGGTGGTGGAATTTGAGAAGGACAGCACTTGGCTCGCTCTGTGCGTTTTGCGTTGAGGCCAGCAAAATACCCTACTTTTGTCAAAAATCTGAAAAATGGCCATTTTTGGCCATACCAATTGGGAATGGGTTAACGCCGACCCCACCATTGAAAAGATCGAAGAAAGTTGAGGTATACGCATTATCGTACCTTGGCTGGATTCTGTCTATTTGGAATGCCACGGATGCCTGAAGAAGAGAGGTCGAAACCTTGCCAGGCACGGACACTGCCAACGCCCAGAATCAGGTCGAGTGTCGCCTCCTCTACTTATAGCTCCTTGATTTTACCCTCAGGTAAATTGTTGGCCACTTTATCGCCTCCGCGTGGCATGATTCTTGCTGTTGTACCCAATAAACATTCGTCGTTTTCCTGTCCAGCAAATTATTGCCCGCCAATATCAAAAACTAAGATACACCGGTTCAGAACCCAGCTATACCAGTTGCTACGTGCAGATCTCCGGTGATGCGGAAAGTGATAAGGTAGTAGGAGACCGTTCGAAATGCAAGCATGAGAAGTTAGTTATTGACGAAACAACAGCAACGAGGTTAGAAACAGGACACAAAGCAGAATTAACTGGGTGCCTGCTATATCCATTCGTCACATGTGTGAGAGCTCTTCGTTGCCTGGTGATAGCGTGTAAACCGAAAATGATCCTTCCCCGATGGCGCGAATTGCAAATAATGGTTGGCTTTACCTTTGCGATACGTTAGAGCGCAAGATTGGCTCTCATAATAATAAATACCATCTAGCAAACAGAGTTGCGCCATTTTGCTAGATTCATTCTGGTCTGACCCCATTCAAACACCAAGCTTTATTACGAATAAAGACGCAGCAAGAATCCTTTCGAGCTTTTATCAGATACAAGCATTTCCCAGACCAACGTTTTACCCCACAGTAGGCGTTGATTCAGTCATGACCGCTTCAAAACTTCGACCTCTGCATAAAGTTGGAATCTTAGTACAGGATTTTCCATCGGTCCAACCGAATTCAAGATGTCCTAAGAATGTGGAGCGCTGAACATGGTTAGAACGATACCAAAATCCCGTACTAAAATTCAAGAGGTCCAAATTTTGAAGCGGTCCATGCATCGGACTCAATCAGTGCGCTACTTCTCACCACCCGTTCAAAAACGCAAGCTTGCCTTTCAGCGAAGACGGGCGTCCTCCAGTACCTCCAGATCATCTCGTCGACTCAATTCGCGAGCCCAAATGAGTACTGATAGAGCATGCGTGCCGGTGCCCACCAGTTTGTGGTGTTGGCTCCACTGAATGTGTCGCCATCCGCCAGGGGCGCTGTCGTCGGGCAGTCGATAGCGTTTCGCGAGTCCAAAGTCGATCAGGTACAGATCGCGCGCATGTTGCGGGCCCAAGCCCACGAGGAAATTGTTCGGCTTGATATCGCGATGCAGGTAGCCCCTTTCGTGCAAAAACTGCACCAAACGCAGCATTCTCTGCGCCAGTATCAGTACCGTACGCAGGCTGCGAATTGAGTCGACGAGATGATCTGGAGGCACTGGGATACGTGCTCGTCTCTCTGCTTAAAGGCAAGCTTGCGTTTTTGAACGGGTGGTGAGAAGTAGCGCACTGATTGAGTCCGATGCATGGACCGCTTCAAAATTTGGACCTCTTGAATTTTAGTACGGGATTTTGGTATCGTTCTAACCATGTTCAGCGCTCCACATTCTTAGGACATCTTGAATTCGGTTGGACCGATGGAAAATCCTGCTCTAAGATTCAAGAGGCGGGTTTTATGCAGAGGTCAAAGTTTGAAGCGGTCATGACTGAATCAACGCCTACTGTGGGGTAAAACGTCGTCTGGGAAAATGCTTGTATCTGATAAAAGCTCAAAAGGTTCTTGCTGCGTCTTTATTCGTAATAAAACTGGGTGTTTGAATGGGGTAGGACCCAACTGAATCTAGCAAAATGGCGCAATTCTGTTTTTTGCTAGATGGTATTTATTATTATGAGAGCCAATCTTGCGCTCTAATGTATCGCAAAGGTAAAGCCAACCATTTTGCAATTCGCGCCATAAAAATCAGGAAGAATAATTTCGGTTTACACGCTATCACCACGAGAGCTCTCACACATGTGACGAATGGATATAGCGGGCGCCATTATTCTCCTTTCTGTCCTTGTTTGACGTCATTGTTGTTTGGTCAAATAACTAACTTCCTCATGCTTGCATTTCGAACGGTACTCTCACCTTATCATTTCCCGCCGAGATCACCCCGGAGAGTCTCAGCGTCACAACTGGTATAGCTAGGTTCTGAACCGTATATTTTGAGTTTTGATATTGGCGGGCAATAATTTGCTGGACAGGAAAACGACGAATGTTTATTGGGTACAACGCAGAGACGGGCGGAGGCCGACATTCTGAGAGGTAATCGAGGGAGCTATAAGTAGAGGAGGCGACACTCAATTCTGACGTTTGGCAGCGTCTGCCGTGCCTGGCAATTTTTCGACCTCTCTTCTCAGGCGTCGGGGCCCCGGGCACAAATCAGACAGAATCCACAAGGTACAATCATGCGTATACCTCAACTTTCTTCGATCTTTTCAAATGGTGGGGTCGGCGTTAACCCAATTTCCCAATTGGTATGGCCAAAAAGTGGCCATTTAGATTTTAGAGGTGGGCTTTTTGCTGGCCTAGACACAAAACGCACAGGGGGGGGCGGGGCCCAGAGTGTCTCCTTCTCAAATTCCACCGCCGAGGTCTCCAACTTCGCGCTGGTGGTTTTAACTCCTTCCCGTCACACTGAGGCAACTAGGAAATTAGAGAGATGGAAACCCCCTTTTTACATGCATTTTCTACCAAATACTACCCTAGTGCAGTCAAGCAGGAAACTTAAGAGTACCCTACCCCTAGTTTTATGCATAAGAATTCAAAAAACAAATGTCGTTTTTCGTTTTGCGCTACCGCTTTTAAGGCCT
>JASAMW010005189.1:0-19260 GCA_030247985.1 Epsilonema sp. ZAB3_2
TATTTTATATTGCGTGCCCGCTCTAAAAATGTGTCTGTCTGATGGTCGCATATTTCATTCTTCTATTTGAAACGTAGAGGACATTGTTTGTTACTTTCGATGCATCTTGAGAGTTTTCATTGCATCCGGTAGTGGAAGAAGGGGTTCAATAAGACAGGTTCCATTGATATCTCCTTCCACAATGTCAAGACCCACGGAAGAGCCTTGAAACACAACAGGCTGTAGAATAATTTAAAATACTAAACTGATAACAATGCATGGCACCACAAGCAAGAACATCAAAATTAGGTCGACACGTTACGGTGTTTAGCAGGTAGTACATACGATTGTACGTACATAGGCCTACATACTCCTAATAACATCAAGGTGGTAGACGCGCCAGCAGAACCTCGAGAGGTACATTGTTTTGTACAGTACATTTACATATTACATATTGGCACATACGCAATGCATAGATTTTACTCCATACTATTGAATCCCATTTCTCTCACCTGGATGGGCTTGTGCCGAGAAGCACCAGCTAACCATAAGTAGCAAAGGTACGGTAGAAAAATGCATGATTTTTATCTGCGGCGGTGATCCCAGGAACTTGCCACAACATAAATGCCAGCGAATTTTCCTCCACCGCCTAAGCTGATGCCGCCTGGGCCTGACTCTTGCTATGAAACCGAATACTCTTTTTGCTTCAGTTTACATTTTGTTCTGTGTGTGTCCTTTGGTCGTAGAGTTTGTGCTGTGCTGATACGAAAGCAGAGCAGATGTAATATTGTATTTCATACTCTAAAGTCACTGAACGAAAATCTTATGTGTGTACACGAAATCGCAAAAAATATCATGAATACTTTACTTACTCACCTTACCGCAGCGCAGCGTTTGCACATAATAATAATAACAACAGATAAACGTTGACTTTTCCCGTATTATAAATCTCACATTCAACTGGAAGCCAATTCCATGACGAACTTCTGAAATACAAGCAGGTTGATCAAATCTGGCTACAATACCAGACACACCTGCACAACTTTTTTGCAACGAAAACACAATAATCATCTGACCTTGAGCGGCGGAGTTCTGTTGACCATGTGCAAGCCAATGGAGCGAAGAAAGACGAGCGGAGAGCTTCGCGTGGCGTACAGACGATTCAACAGGTCCACCACAGTCATGGTAGGCACATTGCGAAGTTGGCGTCGTCGCTCGTATTCACTCAACACCAGCATGGAACCTGAATCAAAATACATAGGAACAGCGGTGCAGTCCGAAATTACGTACGTAGGCCTGTGTGGGGTAATTCGGGCCGGAAGGAAACTCAGTCCATCACTTTCGCTACCTTACAATACCGTATTTACCTGTGCATGACCAGCTTATGTAGGTAGGTTCAGGTACCCTACAGTCCATATGGGGCTATGCATAGGGGGGGGGGGGGGGATGCATAGGGCATTTTTTATGTTTTGCCAATATGGGGCTATGCAGAGGGGGGGGGGGGGGGGTATGCATAGGGGGGGGGGGGGGCATGCACAGGTAAATACGGTATGTTCGGTTGGCTAAATCAGGGAAACTATGCTTGCTAGCTTCATGTTTGCATTCGTTTCCCAACTTTTTTATTGAAATAGTAGGATGATGGGGTAACCCGAGGTCTCCGCACTATCGTAAGAGTTCAGGAACACAATGGCCTGACAATAAAAACCCAGTACAACATCTGGTAGGTATGAAGGTAGGGCAGCACGACAATACTCCAAACATAGTGTAGATACGCATGTACGTACGTTAGCATAGCACGTTCTCAGCATGGCATATTGCTTTGTCTATACCAACGTATAGCAGCCACTTACCAATGTCTGCGCCCCTCTCCAATGCGGCTGCTAAGGCTTCAGTTAGCTCTGCAACGTCTCCAAATCCCAGATTTACCCCCTGACCAGCTAATGGATGCATCCGATGAGCCGCATCCCTAAAAAACTCTCCCGATTAAAACGAAGATAACTTGGAGTGGCCAGAATTACACCGCATTATCCTACAATTGGTTTGCCAAAAACTACAAAATGCACACACAGTACTATCAACGTAGGTACCGATCTGGCCCTCCCTTGGCAAGGCAGGTACATACAGGGTGTCCAACCTATATTTGCACAACTTTCAATTGATCATAACTCCCGTATTAAGAGGCAGAGAAAGTTGGAACCTAGCTCATCTGAAAGCTCAATTCAAGAGCTATAATATGGTAAGTCTGCCGTTTCGCTATGACTCACCGTTCGCGAGTTAGAGCGATTCCCGCAAAACACCTCAAAAATGATTTTGGCCAAACTGAACGCACATCAATTTCCCCTTTTGGCTGCATTTTTCTTGCTTCAGCCAGAGATAATCTGTCATGAATATGAGTATTGTTCATTGATACCCTTAAAATGCCTCATTGTTCTGTGGTGTCACCTTCTGGATGAATGTGTGCACTTTACTGTGTCCATTTTCACTCTCCATGCTGAACTGTCACACTGCAATGCCACCCTTTTGGTTAGTTTTGCACATTTTGGTCAAAAAAGCTCTTCAAGGTGCAAAAATCCAATCTGCGATGGTGTGGTACGTTGGGAGATATTGCTGGTCAATTATTTTCCTCTTTCACATTCGTACTAACATGTTTTAGCCCAGTTATCCATCAATTAGCTGTGCAATCTAGAAAATCGCCAAAATGCAGTTTGGCCAAAATCATTTTTGAGGTGTTTTGCGGGAATCGCTCTAACTCGAGAACAGTAAGTCGTAGCGAAACGGCAGGCGTATCATATTATAGCGCTTGAATTGAGCTTTCAGATGAGCTAGGTTCCATCTTTCTCTGCCGCATAGTATGGGAGATATGATCAATTGAAAGTTGTGCAAATATAGGTTGGACACCCTGTACATATACATACATACATAGATACACCAGTACGTACATACGTAGCCACAGAAACCGAACATATTACGACACGTAACCCCCAATGTATTAGGCTGCGAGCTGCTACTGTGTATGTAACGACATACGCGCAAGTTAGAACTGACCCAATTAGAGCCACGCGCGGGTTCACGTAGTGCGTTGCGTGGCCGAGGGCCAGAGGGAAAGAAGCTCTGGATCCCGGTTCTGTACTCAGTATTGTCGGTGGCAACTGAAGAGATTCGTGAACAGCTACAAACAAGCACGAGAGAACGCTCTTACGGTTGCATCCAATACAAAACTGCTGTTAGGGTTACGATTGCAATCGTCCAGCATATTGAAGCATTATTACGTGCAACGAACGTATGTAGGCGTTACTCGGTTGTATGATTTCAAGAGCTCTCTGCAGGAGAGAGAGTGCAGAATTGGACACTGGGTCTTGCTGAGAGTCTGACCACTGCAAGCAAACGTAATGCATATGTAGCACAGTACCTAGGTATGTACGCATACATTGGGCATAGTCAGCGATCCAGCCAATCAACTGATTGATATTCACGAAGTTGCACTAAGCGCTAGTACGTCGACCGCGCCGCCGATCAAACGTTGCACTGAAAGTCACTGTTAAATCAGAGAGGTCGCCTCGCGACCCAGTACTAGCGCTTAGTGCAACTCGTGAAAACGCAACTATATCAACCACAGATTTACTGCTACGCTGCTACAAATATGAACATACAGTACCAGAGTTTGATTGAGTCTATCCGTAAATTCCTCCTCAGTCGTCGTCATCAGCTGCGCGGCATCTTCTTCCGTCGTCGTCCACACCAGTGACGTCATTTCCGAACTGAGCGGCAAAAGCGCCACGGGCCCAGTAGGAGTAAAGCGTTGCCAGGCCACGTCATTTTTTGATGGCTAAATGACGATAACCAACACATGGTCGTATCAGCACGCTTATCTATGGCGTTGTAGGGAATGAGCAATAAGCAATGAGCTTTGCGTTTGCACTTTGCATAGTTGTCCACCCAGAGTTGCCTTTGGGCGTTCGCCTGTGCTGCGAAAAATACAGATACTCATTCGAATGGATTTTTCTCCGCAGGAGTACGTGTAAATTGCGCAGCACGGACAAAGGCCTAGAGACAACTAGCGCTGGATGGGCTGTGGTGTCCTCGGATATCCACAAGAAAGTAATAAGATATGACGACATTTCCTGCCGAACCTCTGAAAGCCGCAACGTAGCCACAATCGCTGTCTGCCCATATGGCCAAGAAACGTAATTCACGTTCATCGCAGACCGCACTTGACTCGAGGCGCCATCAGCTCCGATCTACACAAGAACGCACAATACAAGTTTACTCGACAATGCAATGACAGCACAAAAGCATGCATTCTTGATACCAGAAGGGAAGTCTCAATCACAGAACCATCGGTTAGTTTGAGCACTGCAGGTTCCTGTATATCTACGGGCAGTCTACAAGAAAATATTTACTTGACATGCTGCACAGTCAATGCAAATTACGTGCATCCATATCCACCCACCACTTACTGGAAATCTGTATCCTTCGCTCCATAGGAAAGCTGTACATGTGGACAAGTCTCCTTGATTTTCTGTGTCAAAGCTTGAACAATCAAATCGTTTTCCACAATCCACGCCACTTCCGAGGAAAAGTCTGGCTGCTCATAATGAATACGAGACTCAGAACAGGATTCCCAAACCTAAAAAGATCACACTTACATCGAACCGAGAGCTCTTGAACACACGCATTTATGTACGTATGTTATGATGTAGGCATCCATTCCCGTTCACTTTTTTCTTGATGCCTTTACCTGCAGTTGATTCACAGATTTTGCTCGACAGCTGGCAATAATCTCCCATGCTCCGATGCCTGAAAGTATTGGAACTTTTAGTCACAGGGCTAACATTGGCAGTTGGCAAGATTTGATTTCCATTACTGTACTTTCAAGCAGCCGTTTTGAACCAGGATTTATGGCTGAAACTCGGTTGCTGAATGGTTGATCAAGTGTGAAAGACTTGGAAGCTTTCTCTGGTCCTGCTTCCAGAATCAGTACGCTCTGATCTCGCAGAAGAGCAGACGTTGAAGCTGAAAATAATGGCAATGAATGAGGTTCGATCGATGGAAGTCAAAGATACGATATCTAATAAACACTGATTCAGACCGATTGACTTCCACCAGTCCACTCAGTGGTCCTACCATACCTTCTCTGTTGCACCATAAGTCGGAAAACTTCAAACCATGCGACGCAACATACACCCTGACCTACCACCAAAAAGATATTACCTCCACAAGCGCATCCAAACGCATTGCCCACCATCCCTCCACCAACAACCACAATATCTACCCTCCGATGAGAAGAATCACTCGCACTTCTGGCCCACAATCGATGGAGTTGGACACCGTGAGTACGCAATCTTGCGACAAGTGAGCCGCGATTCATTTTATCTGGAAAGAAAAAAACCAAGCCAATGGAAGAAAAGGGAACATAGCACAATAAGACAGTTCCTCCGCAGTATTGAAACCGCATATGAAAGCAGTACAATCTGGCATGACTCAACAGGTTGGTAGGTTACTCATTCAAAACATTTACTATCTATCAGACTTTACTTTGGCGTTGAGTTGAACATTTTCGGAGAACAAACAATAGCAACAATCAAAACAAGACTCATCTTACACCAACAAAGCCACAACAACTAGTGTCTGGTTAGAAGGAATTCGCAAAGAAACTTAGCCCGTGCTGCTGCACAATTTGCACGTATTTCTGCAGAATAGGAGTACGTAAAGCACGGACAGAAACCTTTCTATCTCACAATGCGGGCAAAGTTCCATAGCGAACTCCGGTTGAACAGACAAAAGTTAAGAGCTGCACCATCAAGGATACATCCACCCGTAAACAAAAACTAATCATCAACAGATTCTCTTCGTTCCTCCTTGTCCATTTCCGCTTTCTCTTCTCCGACCTCGGCGGGATCCGAACCCGCCGACTTCCTTCCTCCGGCGCTATCTCCTCTAGCCACTGAGCCACCGCCGGGCACGGACTGGAGGGAAGAAACCGAGTCCAATCTCTGCTTCTTTTCCGGCGAGGAGAAAGAGCTGTCCAGATCTGCAGAGGAGCGAGGAGGAGGAGAATCCATCAGCTCGCCCAGCTCCCGTTCAGACATCACGGAATCACGCTTGGGAAGGCTGAAAGTAGAAGAAAATACGTATGTACTACGTACTACTGTCGCACCCAGTGTGCGCATTGGCGCGTGTAGCAGAATAAAAATGGGAAAATAGCGAGGTCAAGTCTTCACGCACCGTAATACGATACGGACGTAACAAGTGACTATTTCTGTCATTAGGAACGTTTACAGTACATTATGTGTATACGTACGTACATTCGTATACGCACGTACGTACATTCGTATACGCACGTACGTACATACACACAACATACAGACCAAATAATAGATTATGAATAAATTTACTGTAACCACAAGGTTTACTGTAATAGAGTATTACTTTTTGCGAGCGAAAACTCAGCCGGGCTCCCTGGCAGGCCCTTGCGCACTCAGTCCATGGAACCCAGGGTCAAAAGTTCGATTCCTTCTCCCAGTCCCCTTTTACATCACTTCACTTTCACTTACCCCTGCAGCAGTGCAGCGTTGCTCTCCACCTGGACTTTTCTGAGCGGCCGGGGCGTTTCCTTCGGTCCGAACATGCCGGCGTAAAGTTGCGTCAAACTCGTCCTCGTCCTTTGATCAGCCGCGTGAGTCTGCGTCATTTCACGCCACAACCGCTCTACCACTTCACGCGTGTGCAGCGGATGGCCGGAGAGATGGGAGAGGTCGGCGCGACGAGCCAGGAACGCCGGACGCAGCGAGAGCGACCGGGCCAAGTGGAATCTGAGAGAGGAAGAAGACAGCACAGCATACGGACGAACAAACAGTGTGCATGCTATTGTCTGGCCAGATAGAGTTCGCTATGGAACTCAAGTCGCCCAGCGTAACATGCATGTACTTCTGGCAAAGTAGGAGTACACGAAGAACGGACTGAAATCTGCATTTGTGAATATACATACTTGACGCAACATGACTCGAATTCTTAGTGGCTAAGAGTTTGCTATTGCTCAAATGGTTTTGCTCAATATGCGGATTTCCGCACTCCTAATATTCTGCAAGAGCACATACGAAACTACGCAGCACGGGCAAAGTTCCATAGCGAATGCTCTCTGTCCGGACAATAGGTAGGGTAAGCCAACTGGCGTACACACCAACCACCTATTGCAGTACCAACTTGCAGTACCACCTGTCAACACAGGCATAAGAATCAGCCTTTACCTGACACCGGGATCGCGTTCTGTCCGTAATCGATCCAGTAATTCCTTCAATAAGGGAAGTTGTTGCTGCTGAGAACCGGAGGCTACAAAATCCACCAAACAGTCCACCGCAGCAAAGCGCACCTGCAAACAACACCAATCTTTATGCATTCTTCGTATCAGACCAAATACGTAATGTATCCTCGTAGCACGGTTGACAAAGCGATATTAAGACGGCATTACCTTCTGATATTGTCCGGGGTGAAAATATTGGAAAAATATCTGCGGTTCCGGTGGAATATGGCCTTTCTTTTGCAGACAGCGAATAGCCTTGAGACAGTGAACTGTCACCACGCGTCCATAGGAAGGCTTCAGGCGCTCCAAATTCAAGGCCAAACACAGCTCGTCCAAGATCACACGAACCTATAATACATTCAAAAATATCATCACAATCGCACTGCGTACAAACAAAGTCGAAACAAACAGAACTGAATGCGGGCCCCGTGCCCTCTGGTTTGGGGACAAGAGTAAAGGGTAAAAACAACGAAGAGTAAAGACAGTTTTGGTCAGTCTAATCGGCGAACGTGGCCTATTATAGAGCCGAGCTGCAGAGAACAGCCGAAACCATTTTTAACTCTTTCCGTGATGGTATGGACGGTTGAGCCCGCAGTATGACCGGAATCG
This sequence comes from Epsilonema sp. ZAB3_2, assembly GCA_030247985.1. Taxonomy (NCBI): domain Eukaryota; kingdom Metazoa; phylum Nematoda; class Chromadorea; order Desmodorida; family Epsilonematidae; genus Epsilonema; species Epsilonema sp. ZAB3_2. The sequence goes on from JASAMW010005189.1 coordinate 7,889, forward strand.
AACGGAAACGCCGGCGGAAGAAAAGAATATCGGTCGGACCACAGTCGAACCGCGGGCCCAGCAGTGCAGACCATAATGGAGAGAGTTAAACTTCACCATGAAACCAAGGCCCAATATCCCAAAATTCACTGCTCAGCATCGCAAACCACAGTAGTTTACCTCCTGCGGCGTCCGGTCCACATTCCACTGCGATTCCCTGCTGCTCGCTCCTCCTCCTGCCTGCTGATTGGTCAGCAGCTGTTCCTGGCCAATGAGGGTGGAGCAGCCGGCGGTCTGAGCCAAGGCGAGCAGCAGACAGCCGCGATAGTACTCGTCCGAGTATTTGTTGCGCGAGTTGTCGTTGAATTTCAGCAGATCCAGCAGGAAACGCTGCACTTCCCCGGGCGCCGAACCAGATGGCGTGGCGGAGGGACGTAAAAGCGCCATGGCCTACATAACCAAATGGGTATGTAGGCCTACTATGTACAGTATGTATGTATTGTACGAAATAGCATCCGAGGCGAGAAGTGAAATAAACTAGTTCTAGGTATGTAAGTAAGGCGAGTTTAGCCATCGGTCCTTGAACCGGCACGTGGTCGAGTGCCTAAGTCCACAGCTGTGTCGATTCCCTTTCTTTCGGTCCTATTTCCCTCCCTGGAGCTGAACTTTGGCAAGCGGGTGAGTTTATACGACCGCCGATGACTTTCGAATTGGGTGTACACTGGACCGGTCGTTAACGTCCAGACAAGCAGAAAAGAGAAACTGTCACAATGACGCACTGCTGTAGCGTTGAATCACACTACACTGACTTTAAAATTAAACTCCTACCGAAGGCACGGCTTGCATGAGGAAGTAGGTCTGTAGATGGTTGAAATTGTTGGGTCGCGGAATGTTGGGCGCAGATTTGGATCCGAAATGCTTCCGGAATATGTTCAGCATGGCCGGCGGACCCATCCAAGATCCCTGCAGCCGATTCGCCACGTCAGCCATCGCCAAAGCCGCTTGCATTCTCACTCTGAAAAAAAATCACATTTACCACTGCTCGCTCATGTCAGAATACACCGCTGAACAGATATCAGAAAAAGTGCAAGGTAAAACTTCCCTCTTTTAGTTACACCATACCGCCAAACGTGGGTCCAAATTACCCCCACATGCCTTACCGGTAGAATATGCTGTTGTTTTCGATCAGTTCGGTCAGCAGAAAGCGGGTTTGGGCCGACGGGAACTTGGGCAAGTGTTCCAGTGCCGTCAGTTGGGCCAGAATATCCTTCTCGTGCTTGGCCTGATACTGCCAGAAGTACTCCGGCTGTCTCAGCTCCACTTTTCCCAGGACGGTCAACTCGGGGTCAATACGAACCCATAGCACTGGACTGTCCGGGTCGGCCTGCGCCAGGTCCATGTCCACCTAAACAGGGTGCTTTTCCTTACCCTTTCCATGACTCACACACATATCTTGTCAATTACCGCCCCCAACCAGTGAGTCAACATATGTACGTAAAGGTTGGAACGTACATACATACCATTCGTATGTAAGCGCTAAACACAAAAATTGTAACAGTTGAAAGGCTGAATGAACTATTGGGTTGTCAAACCGCTCTTTCCAATAAACTAATCTACGCTGAGTGTATGATGGTCATGTTTTCATGTACCTTGGTGACCGTCCAGCCAATCAACTTTATGCAAGACCAACCTAGAGCACTACCCATCAAATCAGTACGTACCTCTTCCTGGGTCCAGAGCAATATTTTCCGCTTGCGTTGACTTCGCTTGGCTTTGGAATGACAGCTGATGTCGTGTTTGGTGCGGTTGTCGTCGATCTGAATCGTGTGCGTAAAAGAACCATCCAACTCCTGTACGCCCACGGTGAGTGGTCCCGTGTATTTGAGACGTCCACGATGCAAATCCGGCTCCTGCTTGATATCCAGTTCCACCGAATTTCGCTTCCGATTGAACGAGACACTCACCTGCATGCAACACAGCGAAATCAATCACATAGCCCTTCAAAGTCAGTCCCCCAACAAGAGAAAGGTCAAGGATCCAAGTCCAAAGAGAAAAAGACTGGGACCAAGGGGAATCGAGCCCTTCCTTATCCCAGTTCCACTGCCCAATTTCGCACTCAATCCCCTTCCAGGTGGCCCGGAAGATTGCCTAATGTTATCATCAACAAACAATAAATACGGGAAATCAAATAAATCAAGTACTGTATGCCCTCTATTGCGAAAAGTACTGCACATTCTACGAAGGTACGTACATACCCAGAAGTGTGCGTGTCCTCCAGCGTAAATCCAGTGTTCCATGAAGCTGGGGAAATCTTGACCGGTCACCGTGGACACGGAGTTGAAGAAAGACTCGGTGGACATGAGGAGAGCTGACCATCCGACTGGCTCGAATAGACGCGACGCGCACTGAGCCGCCACGGATAAGATCTTGTTCAACACCTGCGAGGATGAGAAGAACATGGAAGCAGCAGGGAAAAGGAGAGAATAATAGTGGCACATAGCAAAATCAAACCGGGAAACCAGGGACAAATACGGCCACCATTGAAATTCCGACAGATCCACACACAAAACACCCCACCAGTAATTCACAGGCGGCAAAAGTAAAACAGAGATCCAAGAATCAATTCTCCCTGCTTCCCAAATATTTAGCTTCCAAAAAGTGGCCCAATTTTCCCTTCCCTACCCAATCGTACCAAAACAAACCCACCTCACCTGAAATAGCAGCTCCTTTCCCAATCGCTTTTCCAGCATTCTCAGGACCAGATGAGCCTTTTTCGCCATCACTTCCACATAGGTGAGTGGACAGGCGTCCGGTTGTCTGGGGTCGAAATGCAGGTAGTCCGCGGCCGTGGTTTCCTTGCTCAACGGACGCAGCAGTATGGGTCCCCACTGGGACTCGTACTCGCACACGCTGACGGCCGTTCGGTGCAGGTGGTAGAGGTACTCGTTGTTGCCGAAATTACGCTGCATCCACAGACCCGTCACGTACCTACAAAAAGGAAGAACACGGGATGCAACTTTTCTGCCTATTGTCCAGCTGTAGGCACGTTTACGTATTGGGAAGTACAACAGTATGTGGGTGTTCAAAAGCACGCAGCGCAGTACGCCTCCGACGTACAAAACAGGGTACTATAGGGTAAACCCGGCCATGGGAAATCCGGCCACATAAGCTTCAGGGCTGCATATCTCAGCAAGCAATGGACCAATAGAAAGAAATATTATATCAATCGATTCCTTGAACTCTCCTCTTTCAAATGAGCGATTTGGTTCTTCATTTGTTACACCGCAAGTCATATATATAAGCAGAGGTGGCCGGGTTTTCCCCACTGTACATTATGCAGCGCATGCGCAAAGATGTGAACAGTGTACATACACGACACGTCATATTTGTACAACCCTCGTGCGTCCTTTCACGATATTATCATGCATCTCCTTTACCTTCCCAGTCCTTTGGTAACCCAGGCATCCAACCACTGCGTTGGCACGATGAAACAGCCGAAAAATTGCTGCGCCACCGCGTTCGCAAGCAGAGAGCGACACAACTGCACCGGGTCCACAATACGCTTGTGAAAGAGCAGACTCACACTGAGCACGGCCATCCCGGCGAATACCGTCACGTCGTCAGGCGCCTCCGCCACAAACACTTGCTTGTACGACGCGTACGGGTATCTATGTGAATCAAGACTCATTCCATATCCCATACACCCATATCATTGCAAGTAAGTACAGTTTCCAGTCCATGTTTTCCTTTTCTCTCCGTGTATTCGTAGCCCGTTATAAGGCAGTCCGTGAATGTGCGCTGTTTTTACGCAAGCAAATCTGCGTTAAACATATGTAGCACGAAATGAGCGACCTTTTCGGATATCCATACAAACCGAATGTTCATTCTGTGCACTCCACATACTAATGACGACACAATATACGTAACTGCTCATGTACCTTGACGACAAGAGTTCCTCGAAAAATTCGAAGACTTTGTCCAACGGCCGAGTGGTATGCCTCACTAGTGGTAATAAGGGTGGAGCGCAAAAGCTGGTTAGTTCGTGCATCTCCGGATGTACGCACACAGCGAACGCACCCACAGCAAAGCCTATGCAGCAGGCACTTGTAGGCACGGCCAGTACATAGTGAAAGGTTTTGCTTCGCATATCCTGCAATATCACAAACGAATGCAGCATAAACGCGTAGGCCTATAGCTTAGCCAGAAAGAGTTCGCTATGGAGCTCAAAATCGTCCTGCGTTGTTTGCATGTACTTCTGCAAAATAGGAGTACACGAAACAAGGACAGAAATCCGCATTTGTGTATCTATTTTGCGCAACACGACTTCAGTTCCATAACGAACTCTTAGTAGCTAGACTATAGATATTATTAGGAGTACAGTATGTGAGTAGATGTGTACCTGTGTATAAATGACGTCCGTGAGTTCCCCGCTACAAATGGCAGTCATGCTTGCGTCGCATGTGATTTCCATTTTCCACAAGCATAATTCGCTCCATGAATCCACGGTGGGAAAAATGTAACGCGCACCCCGACCAGAAGAGACGCCTACAAAGAAATTCACTAACTCTATCAGGCAATAAATAAATAACGTGTCGGTTTCATGTCCAACCACCAGAAACTTTTTTGGTGTGTGTCCATTACTGGCATCGATGAAGAAAAACGCAGTAAGCGTAAAAAGTTGTACGTGCTTTTTTACTAAACCACCGGCAAGCCCAGGAAAGCAAAAGAAGAAGAAAAACATCGTTCCTACTTTTGTACGTGAACATATGCAGAGCAGCGTTTCGTTGCTGTGCAGAGGTAGCTGAAGATCTTGCAGCACTGCTCGTGCTAGGAGCGTCAGTATGCAGTAGGCCCTCTTCTGATTCTGCATCCTCGCTTACGCCGCTCACAAAATGCACGCCGACTCTGGGCTCAGTCACAGAAAACTCCACGCCAATCTGACATGAAATGAAACAGAACATAATATGTACCTGAACATGCTGAGTGACTAATACTGTACAGTACACACGTGGTGGGGAAACTCACGTCCTTAGGTAGTTTCCAGCTTTCTCAGCTGTTCACTGAATATATCCCACTTGTTCACACCATCGTGAATTCTGCCATTGCCCCCCCCCCCCCCATTTGTCAACATACATGATGTCTGAATTCACCGTGAGTTTACTCACGAATGTACATAACGCACTAATGTATGCAATGCAGGGCACCGTGAGATAAAACCGGGAAAAAAATGCAAGACCTTATTAGTTATTCAATTGTATTGGTCTCTAAAAAGCTTGTCTGCCGGTTTTACCCCACAATACCCGTTAACTATGCCTAGTTGCCTGCATGCATGCATACCTTTACAGCCTTGAGCTCTGTCACAGTTTGCTGCATCTCTTCTGGGATGTAAATTTCCAACTCACCACCACCAGAATCGGGTTCCGCTTCCGCCAAATTCTTCCACAAGCATTCAGAGTAATGTTTCAAACCGCGTTCCTCTTCTTCAAACACACCTGAAAACCAGTACAGTAGAAGGGTACTGGGGGTAAACCCGGCCATGGAAAAATCCGGCCACTTATAAGAAGTTTCAGGGCTGCATATCTCTGCAACTAATGGACTGATTTGAGATATATTATTCTCTTCTTTCAAACGAGCAATTTGGTTCATCGTTTGAAGCAGCAAGCCCAATGGAGCTTAGGTGGCCGGAATTGCCCCATGACCCAGTTTACCCCACGGTACCCTATACATAGTGTACATACGTACGTACATGCGTGCGAGACATAAAAAACAGGCACATAAATAAGCCTATTATTTACCACTGACTGATTTATCTACCTTCTTCTGCATCATTTTTAGCAGTCGAAGTGGAGGATGAAATTTCCCCATCTTCCGCTCTGTTTTTTCGAGCGTACTCCGCCTCAAAATCACCCACTGTGATGCGATAAATGTCCAGATTTCTGGCTGCATTCAGGACGAAGGAACGCAGACTTGACTTCAGCGGGATCAGCGTGAGTTCCGTGTATCCGAGGTAGGATCGGCGACGAAAATCCACCGAGGAAATGCAGAGCAGCTGCTGAACAAGCTTGAAATCGCGCGCCGTCTCCAGCACAACCTTTTCCTCCACCATGACGAGAAGGGATGACCATTGGATTTGCCAGCAACAGCAACTATAAAATGTGTTTATTATTTATTTTATTATTTGAAGGTTTTTATTATTTTATTTTCATTCATATCATAAATTGGCCTAAAATATTTTTTTTATTATTTTTATTTTTATTTTTTATAACAAAGGACTCCTATATGCTATATGCTTCGGTAATTTCTAGAAGTTCATGATCAATATGATTCAAATTTTGCGACACGACAAATAAGACCGCACGCTCACGCCCGATAAGTCGTCAAAAATTATTGCCACAAATGGGGGCACCCCATACATAAATTGAAGTTCTGACGGGGAATTTTGCATTGACATTGACGCATGACTGACTAGCGACATTGACATTATGTCATGTCCCTATGGATTTTGATGAGCTGACGCTCTGCATGGCCTAATCGTGATCTTTCTCCTCCTGTTGAATTTCTGTATCGTTCAATTTTTTCTAAAATGAAGCAAATTGAAAATCCCAAACCCCCAACGAAGCCAAAGGCTCTCACGGAAAAGCATTCCCTCAATTTTGCGAAATATTTAGCTTTACAGATTTTACAGGAAGTTCTGCATCCTTCGCACGTTTCCGTCTGAGTAGAAGTACGTACGTGCATATTAGGCTATTGCGGCAATTAGTAGGAAACATATGAAAGATTCATTTATCACTTTCCGCTAAATCTTGAAACATTTCGAAAGAACGCCCTGTGGGCTGTGGGTGACAAATGGATAGCCTTGCGCAATATAGCAGCGTACTGCGACCGGGCGAGATTCATCAGCTCAATTTTTGCGGGAAATGAGACAGAAAATCTCACGCATTTTGGCAATTATTTCAATTTTGTGCTTGATTGAATCAACTAACAGACAGTACAAATTCTAGAAAAGTTTATCCGCGACATTTTTGCAACACTTTCAATTCCGTGGACTGATCAAATATCCTACACATAATGATCCGCTTCATCATCGCTAGTGCAATCTTTGGCCTACACTTTGAAAGTCATGTTTTCGCGGACGGGGTTAGACCTGGTAGCATTGAACCGACGGCGGCAACTCCAACAACGGCTTCTCACAAAGAAACATCAGCTGCATCATTCTTGTCGCATTCACATGAGAGAAATGTATCCTTGTTAGTTTTCGCGTTTTTCTTATAGTGTAAGTTGCTTCCTCAATGCCTTGCAACAACTTTTTTTGCGATACTGTACGCATTTCTCTTGTGCGATTGCGGCTATCATCGCAACTGTCATGCGAGCATGGTGGCAGCGATCACCAGCACATCATCAGCGATTTACTGACCAGTTACGATCGCACTGCTGTTCCTTCTCGATTCAGTGGAACGCCCACCCAGGTGGAACTCACCATTCAAGATGTGAACAGCGTCTCCGAGATTACGTCATCTGTCACCATCGATATATGGTATATCATAGTCAGTAGATAGAGTGCGCCACACACGTGGTGAGTATACTCCTGGAAAATTCCCCATCATGTGATGAAGCATAGGTAGGCGTATAGTCAGTGTAGTAAATAAATAGTAATGCTAAATTGCAATTTGGTGTCATTTTTTGCTTCAGGTATTCGCAAATCTGGCAAGATCAACGCCTGCGTTTCGATCCAACCGTCGCCTGCTCCACGAATCTCAGCTTAGATTACTCTGTGGTGGAAAAGCTGTGGACGCCCAATGTCTGTATTGCCAACAGCAAACTGGTGCGAGTCCACAGCTCGCCAAGGGAAAACACACTGCTCATCATATTCTCAAATGGAACCGTCTGGCTGAACTATCGCCTGATGGTGGAGGCACCGTGCAAGTAAAGCAATAATGTAACAAGGACATGCATACATTATTACATACCTACCTTGGTAGTTGTAGTTTAATTCGTGTTTTTGATATTCAGGATGAATTTTCGAAATTTCCCCATGGATATCCAGGCGTGCGAGCTGATCTTTGAGTCATATCCGTACAACAACGTGGAGGTTCCGTTGGACTGGATTGCTCAGTTTCCTGTCAGTGTGATGGGCGGAATCGACAGCATCCACCTGCCTGACTTCAAATTTTACCAAATTCATCACGCGAAAAACGTGGAAGCCTATACCGCCGGCGCCTGGGATCAGCTGGTCGTGAAATTCTTTTTCAAAGGTCAACTCTGGCCGCTGACCAAACTTGGCAATGCGTTTAGCAATAAAAAAAATGAAGCATGAAAGGAAAAAATTAGGTCAGACTTCCAAAGAGTTAGTTCAGGTCGTCTTTGAAGAGATTTGAGTAATTTGTAATAATTGGACTCGGCTGGAGTTGATCTTTTCTCATGCGTCTACAGGGCTACTACATTCTTCAGTGCTACCTGCCCACCTACGTCAGCGTCTGCATTTCTTGGATCTCTTTCTACCTGGACAGTCGCTCGTTGGCAGCTCGCTGCAGCCTCGGGGTGAGTAGCCTGATGGCCCTCACTTTTCAATACGGCAGCGTCTCTCGCAATCTTCCGAAAGTCTCCTACGTCAAGGCACTGGATCTATTCATGTTTTCCTGCGTCACTTTCATCTTTCTCTCACTGGTGGAGCAAGCGATAGTGGGATATCTGGAGAAAGTCGCCTTGGTGAGGAGCAGCGATTATTCCTCCAATCGTCGACAACGCCACTATTCTTCAGAAGGTGAATCCACGGCACTCAGTAGTTTCAGACGACGCCGTCCACTTTCCAGGGGTGGCACGTTTAATGGGGCGCCAAGATCCATCAGCACCTTCTCAAAAATGACCCAGGGTACCGATGTGGAAAGTTGTACCGATTTGCGGTTTGAGGGCATCAGTAGCCGACACCTCAGAGAAGAGATGGTGACGGTGAGCTCTCCTACTGCAAACGCTTCAACTTTGTCCCAACTTCAGGAGCGAAAAGTTTTGTCTGCTCATGACATTCCGTTGGAAAGCTTTCAAATGCTGAAATGTGCGACCAGCACTCAGTCCATCTTTACTGCTAAGGCTCCAATTCGAAGAGACCGTTTCGTCAATAGTAGACAAAGTCATACAAATTCTTGCTTCGTTTCATTCGAACCCGATTCAGAGGAGGAAAAGGAAACAGAGGTGGTGGACAAGAGCGATGCTGAAGAAACGGTTTATTATACAGGGTGTCTCACGTAGACCTCCCTAACGATTCAGCCTTATAGCTTCCGTATTACAATAGATATCAAGCTGAAATTTCGTCCCTAGAAACCCAAGAATATACCATTTGTTGTGGCAAAAGTTGAGCCAGATAGGCTCACAGCGAACGAAATTACAGGCTTGCAAAGTTTGAACCCTGTTTTTATCATTTCCGCACTAAGAATGGTTTTGAGAGAAGAATGTTCTGCTCAGCATGGTCAAACAGCTCATCCAACAAGGAAATATGGTAACACAACAATGGCTGAACATTATTACAGTCCAGAACACAAAGGATTTGAGAATACAGGCGGTTTACGGCACGTAACAGTGTTCAAGGAGCTGTCGAGGAATTTCAAAATCTTGAAAAACGTGGTCACAAATTTGCACGCCTGTAATTTCGTTAGCTATGAGCCTATCTGGCTCAAATTTTGCCACAATAAATGGTATTTTCTTAAGTTTCTGGGGACAAAATTTCAGCCTGATATCTACTGTTATACGAAAGTTATAAGGCTGGATCGTTAGGGACGTCTACGTGAGACACCCTGTACCTTTATCAGGGTGCGTGCACGATGCACATCGTCGACTTGTTATGTACATACATATGTACTTATGTACATACTGTACTGTTTGGTATGCTCAGACAAGGAGGAGGTGTACCGTCGCGTGTGCAATTGTGTATAATGTACTATATGCATTAGCTTCGGCGCAGGTGTTCGGATATTTGGGGGGAGGGGGCACAACAGACTAGATCAAACTGATAGCAAGAGATTCGCTGATAAATGCTGTGATTGTGCAAAGTGCATGCACCCTGGTATTCTCAATTCGAAACGCAGTTTATGGGAGCGGTTTCGACGTTTCTGCGCCGTTCAACTGACTGTCATGAACTGCAGGAAATGGAACCCACTCCTATATATTTTCTCCTCCAGAAGTTTCCACACCTGTTGCCCCCATTATCAATCAAACAACTACTTCAAGAAATCTGACCAGCAAAATCAAAGCCAAGCGGAAAGAAATGGCACCAGTTCAAGCGGTGGTGGAAGCAGGAACAGACAATTATGGCCTCATCGCATCGACAAATTGTGCGCGATTCTATTTCCGCTTGGATTCTTACTTTTCAACGCGGCGTATTGGTGGCGCATATTGGCGACATACGCAGAGGATTTGGGAGCTGTCAAAAGTCAGAAACCGACGGATCTGGTCGGCGGTGCGATAGAAAGCGGTGAAGACTTTGGCTAGCTTGGAGATACAGAACGTTGGAAAGATGAATCAAGGATTGGGAGAATTTGATATCGAAGCTACTGTAGAAAAGAAACTCGACGAAAGTTGATTTAGAAAATAAAGTTTGATGGATTATACAGAGTGTCTCAAAATAAACCGAACACTTTTCCGTGCACGTAACTCTGGAACCACAAGTTAGATTTTCATGCGGTTTCTTGTATTTACTACTAGTAGCCAAGGCTTCAACTTAGATGTGTACAAAATTTCAGCTACTTGGTCCAAGTACTTCAGAAATTACGACCGTTTGGATCTCAAAGTTTAAAATCGACGTTTTTCTTTAGTATGGAGAAAAATTACGGTCTTATTTCTCAAGATGACTTGTTACATGCGTTTGCTATGCTGCCATGGGGATAATGCATGAGATACACATTTCCTAGCATTTTGGGACATCTTTTTTCATTACGAGACTAATTCTATTTTGGCCTATGCACAGGAGGCCCTTAAATCCTCCACTACCAGTTCGAAAAACTCTCGTTTTTGACCGCCAGAGAAAGGATGTGTTTGAGCAGCTTCCACTGGGCCTATGAAGCTGAAATTTTGTAGACATCTAAGTTGAAGCCTTGGCTACTAAACACAAAAAACCGCATGAAAATCTAACACGTGCTTCCAGAGTTATATGCACGGAAAAGTGTTCGGTTTATTATGAGACACCCTGTATAGCGGATGCATTAGGTATAACGATGAATAGCAGCCATATCAAGTTGAGAGCAGCGTGACAACCCATGGCGCGTTCACAAGACGTCCGTAAATCCGTAAATCCGTACGTCCGTCCGTTCGTCAGCCCATAATGTGTTCGTCCGTCCGTCCGTCAACCAATATGGTTGACGAACGAACGGACGTACGGAGTTACGGATTTAAGGACGTCTTGTGAA
>JASAMW010005191.1:0-53452 GCA_030247985.1 Epsilonema sp. ZAB3_2
GGATGTTTGCGAAGACGCCTGAGGACCCTACCATTTTACGGCCCTCACATCGACTACGGTCATCACGACGCCTGGATGCGCCAATCGAAGACACAGGCGCTTGAGCTGCAGAAACTATTTGGGCGGAGCCGACTTTCCAGGAGCCTATCTGAAGCTGACCTGGGGCTACAACGCTGGTTTGTTCTGCAGGATCGCCGAAGACACTCAGAAGCGACTCCAAGACGCCGTGGAGAAGCTGTTCCAGCGACAGTACACCGACTCTGATACGTTTCACGTATTGCTCTTATGCTTTCCCTGGAATACTATCATATGTTGCTTGAGTGGAAGGAGTTCTGGTGCCGCCCTACTACCGTATGGCCGTCAGCCGCCAGATCTATGTCAGTGGCTGGTACCTGAAAACCAGTGGGATCACATCATGGATGCTGCCCTTCTTCATACGGCGTGACATTACTCCAGTACTTCATCCCAGGATGAGGCTGCATTGCTGACAGAGCTGCGACCTCCCGCCGAGCAAGTCGACACCCTGGAAGTCAGTGTGGAGTACTGGCCTTACATGTACATCGCTGCCGACCCTCCTCTGCCTAACCCGCTCACCTGTCTCGCCCTGCTGCACACGCGTCTCCTGAAGCAGTTCTGGATTGCTGTGGACGCCTCTGAAACCCAGCGCCTCCTCTACTTGGTTGACAAGGATGCTGGAGTCGATGGACAGACTGGGCTGCCCATAAGTTGATTTTCTCCATGAGTCAGGGTTGGACTGGCAGACCCGCGCCATTATGGTTTGCCAGGGAGAAGAGCTGCACTTCAAGCGCCAATGCTGAGAGGAAGGCTACCATCGCGACTGTGCGCAGAAGCCAGCTGGAGCAGTACAACAGGCTCTCGTTCCCTACTCTTATCCCTTCCCTACGCTGAATGCCCTCGGCATCATCTCTTCGGATGTCAAGGCGGGTCAGACCGTTCGCATCACCCTGGAGAGGCCGGGCGTTTGCAGAATCCCATGCTGTGGATTGAACGATGGTACCATGCGATCAAACGTGGAGAGAGATGGACCATCAACCCAGTTCCGCGAGCTTGGTTCACCCCTTGAGATGAACCACATCCTTTCCCATCGCGCTGAGCTTGGTGACTCCACGGATGAGATCAGGTTCAATCTGCTATGCAATGCCCTGAAGCGAGCCCCAGCTATCGAAGGAGTGGACGCCTACGCTGCCACCATGCACCAGAGGGGAGCTGCTGATGCAACAGCCGCCAGTGAGAGATCAAACTGCCGAGCTTTAACTAAGGCCGCGGCGGGCTTGAGGCTCACACCTTCCCCACCTCGAGATCAGGCCCAGGAAGAGCCGCCCACTTGACCCTGGAACTCTGGAGGCCATCATTCAGTCTGGACTGGATGCGTACTTCCCGGTGCCTCATCCAGCTGACATGGCAATGGTGCAACATCTCATGGTGCTGGACCCCATCACTTCAAGCAGAAGCCCATTCCGGACGGTCTGTCTTTAACGACGTTGATCGCCCTGGTTTTGGCTAAGTTGAAGACCACGACCCACTACCACTACATTCAAGATGGGCAGGACTATCGTCGTCCTGGCCAGTGATCCACCGCCCCAACGACCAGCCCCCCTACGGCATTCCGCAATTGGTATGGAGCTCCAGTACGCCCAAGCAGAGAGCGGTGCTGGTGATGGCTGCCCAAGCTGACAAACGAGCTGATGCCCTGCTAGCCACCTACAACAACCAGACCGTCTCGCCGCAGACCCTCTACGCCCCGCGTGGAAGCTTGGTGGAAGATCTGCTGGAGGTGTACAATCGCTACGTTGACTACCGCAAGCGAATGGAAGATCTGGAGTACATGCCAATGCCGCTCCACACATGCGCGTCTTACGTCCGTCAGACCATCGCTGACCCAGTGGACCCCATCGACTTGAAGGAGCCAGAGTTTGGTCAGATTCCTGACTTCTTCGAGAGGTACTGCAAGCTCTGCGCTCGACGCAAGATCTTGATGGCTGAGCTGTACTATGCCCTGTGCGAGCCCCTGGGAGCATTGCCGGCAGAACTCAGCAATCCTGCTCCAGAGCGAGAAGCTGTGACTGGCACTCGCACCATCTACTACTTGACCCCTGCTGGAGTGCTGGAGCCTTTCAAGCAAGTGTCGCGAGCTGAGGAAGAGCAAGCAGAGATGCAAAAGGCCATCAGTAGAACCAGCGCTACACGAGCTACAACATCACCACACTCCAGGACTGCTATCAGAATCGCAGAAAGCCCCAGCCGAATGTCAAGCAGGAGGAAGCCACTCGCACTGCCACCTATGTCAGCCGCCTCGACAAGTTGGTGTGGGACGCGGACACCCATCGGCTGTTCGAAGCCTATGGTCTGGAAGTCCTGCTGCCCAACTGCTCGAATTCTGAAGCTTGGGAGGAGCAGAAGGTTCGACCATGGACGGAGCAGTCGCAAGTGATGGGAAAGCCAGCTGAGGCCATCGTGGACGAAGACAGTGAAACGGAGCAACCGAAGACGCCGCTTTTCTGCCGTCAAAGATCTATGCGCAGAGGAGGACGTGGAGCTGCGAAGGGTGCGGTTAGGCGCGTGACTGCTACGCAGTCGCGTTCCGGCGCCGCTTCGGCTTCTTCGAGTATCTCAGAGGCCAGCGTCGACATTGCCCCAGTGGTGCCCCAGAGCCCGTGGAAGATATGGGAAGCTGCCATCACTTCCATCCAGGTGCCAGAAGCACTGCCAGATATCCCCATTCCACCACCCAGCATGACGAAGTATCTGCCAGAAGAGCTGCAGAAGGTGAAGTTCACTGGAGCTGCCAAGCAGGCGTACAGTGTGGGACTACCAGCTGTTTCCAGCTCCCACACCATGAGTCAGGTCCTGCCCAGCGTGAGCGTCAGCGCGGCTGCCCCCGCTACCACGCCACTACAGATGCCTGGAACTGCTACCTCCAAGATCGACCAGGTTGAAAAGCAGTTGAAAGCTCTCTGGACCTTGCCTCCTACTCCAGTGATGCAGAGCAGAAATGTGTCGCCAACTCCAGGTGGAGCCCCGGCTGCAGCTGCTCTCTACCCACCATCTGCCTTCGTCGTGACAACTACCAGCCCTCTGCAACTCGCAGGTGCTGTGCCTCCCCCAGTGGGAGCGCCCGCAGCGGCATCAACTTCCGTCTCTGGAGGAGTGCCTGGACCAGTCATGGCCAGTGGAGTCCAGCCGTCCTATGGCCCTTCTCAGATCACGATCACCGCATCTACCTATCGGCCTCACTATCAGCCGAAACCAGCAGACATCACCCCGCGTCGTCCGCCATTCTTGAAGTACGCGCAGACCAAGCTGCTGACCCAGGAGGTGCGCAAGAAGGGCAGAGGCGATCTTTTCGAGAAGAACCGCCTGTACACCGGCGCAGAGTGGAGACGACTGGGCTACGTGGTGAATGATGTGAAGTATTCAGGAGAGACATCTCGTCGTGACTTGTCTCGCCAGTTTCCTTCACAGCATCCTGGACCCAACTCCAACAACGGACTTGGCGCCATCGCTGACAAAATCTTGCCGCGAGCAGAGCCGCCGGTCTTCTACGGAAACTCCCCGAACATCAGCCCCAACTTCTGCCTCGTCCTACAAGGCAACCTGTACCTGTACTTCTTGTACATGCGCGGATACATCCAGCCTGACTACCACGAAGCGGATGAAGAGCTGCGTCGTCTATGCAGTGACCCGAATAGCCCCATGTACAACAAGGACTACCGCGGCTACTATTTCAACTCGACGCCACCCCTCGGCTACAGCCACCGCACGATGCGAGTCTTCAAGACCCAGCCGGGCGGAGGGGAGAAGCCAGTGTGGGTGACGGTGCTGCAACCGCATGGGACTACTTCTCACCAGAGCGCGCTGCTTTTGTGTGAGTGGCGTCTCACTCGCCCCAATCTGGATGGCAAGCTGCTCGATGACGAGTTCAACGCGTGGTACGTGGAGCAGAAAGCCTTGTTTGATGAACGGAAGCAGAAGAGAGCGGACGCGCAGTTGGCCGGGTTCAGTGCGGACCTAGCCGACTTCGCTATCCAATACGAGGGCTTGTTTCCGCCGATCGACTCAGAGGCTGACCCGATGTTCGACATCCAGCCGCTGCAGTTCTACCAACGTCCCGAGGCACCGCCAGGACCTCAACCACACTTCCAGCCGCCGCCCGGATGGCTGACCCTTGGAGACATGGCCCAAGCGAGTGATGGACAGTCTGCACAGGCCGCAGCTTCCACCTCCGCCACCACTGCCCCATCCGGCATCCCGCAGCCGTCGGCAGCTGCCTTTCGCACACCGAGAACCACGCAGTCAGGAGTGTTCCCATCAAGCTACAAGAAGCCGTGAGGACGCTCGCCGGACCACGGAAATCTCGCCAGAAGCTGCCCTGCAAAAAGAGAAGCTACAATAACCTTTTGTTTACTGTTCACTCACGTGTCATATGTACTTGTATGTACCTACTGAAATCACCTATGTACGCTACTCTGTACAGCTACTGCTTGTTTCTCACTGCATGAAATAAAGTTACTCATGGGATTACTTTTGTACTTTGTATTTTGTTACTTACAAGAGATAGGGGGCTGTACAGTAAGAGTATAAGCTGCTAACCGCATGCTAAGACTCCACGTGTGTAGTGTACTAGCTGCCGAGTTAAGGTGATCGATAGGTAGGTTTTATCCACTAAGTGTTCGTATGTATTGTACTGTATGTATACAGGTTAGTGTGTTAGGGAGGGTAGCTAACAATTGAGCAGACAGTAGGCTGCCATACTAGCTGCACGTATTAGAGCTGTTAGGTATTTAGCTGTAGTCCGCCACATGGCCCCAGTAGGAGAAGACGTCCCGACAGTAGGAACCGAGCTGTTTCCGATCCGAAAAGAGCACACCCAGTAATGCTGTCTCGTCACAGATCAGCCCGGGTTCGACCGTCGTGCGGGCACAACTTTCCCCCTGGAAACCATGTAGAGAACTGGAGTTTTCTCGCTTGTTGGACATCAGCCAGTTTACCTGCAACAGCCCTATTCAAATCCATGTGACCTACGTACGTGCAAAACATGCAGAGAAGAGAGAAGAGAGGCCGACGTCTTTCGTTCGTCCCGTTGTACGATTACGTATCGTATAAAAGAACGGAGCGGAGAGCGGGAGCTCACTTCTTCATTTCTTTCGTTCGACTGGCTGCTCCGCTCATCTCTTCAGCCTGCAAGGAAGAAAGCTGCAGCGTGTTGGTAGATAGCGACGAGTAAGTGAGGATCGGCTGCAAAGTCGAATCTCGCCTCCTCTATCGCTGTTCAACTGCATCGCCGGTTTCTCTTCCGTGTCATCTCACCAGCCAGCTGCTCGCTCTACGTATTGCTGCCCCTTCTTTTTATGCTATCGTGTGTACGTACGTGCTTTTATATCGTCTACTAATCAGCTTTATACTTATAACGGAAGCGCATAAACTTTTATCTGCTTTCAACGGTTGACTACTGTACCGCATCACATCGGCGCATGCATGTTCAGTTGGGTTGGTGACTCATCAGTAACTGTTGTCTTCTGCCAGCTAAGGACTGTTGGTGGTTGGTGTGATAGCTGCTACACCGGCCGGGTTGCCCGAATCTCCACGGATTTGGTCAAAGGATTCGCCTGAGCTGCCTTGGGGACGACTGAGTGAGGTTCGAGTACAGGAGTCCAAGTAGACGCCGCCCTATTCGACAGGATTAGGCTGCCCCCCTGCGTTCTCCTGCGCTCCAGTCCGTGTCGGCGCCGTCTCAACTTGAACGTTGAGGGCTGTCAGGCCTTCCAACAGGATCCGACGGCCGCCTTCGCCTCCGCGAAAGCCAGACCGGCCAGAAACCTGGGCCTGGAACTTTACATATGTATGTCCGTTACATACATTAGTCTAGGTCTGGTCTACGTATATATAAGTACATGCGGGTTGTATGTCACTATGAGAAGTTTTACTCGTTTTTATTATTGGTTGTTTATTGTTGGTGATACTGTATTACCTACCAGTGGAGAAGTGCTCCTAAGGAGCACGAAGGAAGTGAGCGAGAGGCTCACTAGCCTGCAGATGCTAAAAAAAAAAAAACAACAAAAAAAAACCAATATGGGGGGTTGACGGCGCAGAAACCAGAAGGTTCCAACCACCCATCGCTGCGAAAACTTGCTACCCCTCCGAGTTGACTGACAGCCTCTCGTGATTGCAGAGTTTTGTTTGCCATGATTGGGAATGGGCGAAAGTATGCCTGCACCAGTCGGACCACAGCAGATTGCACAAGAGGCTGTCAACTCGGAGGGGTAGCAAGTTTTGGCATGGGTGGTTGGAACCTTTCTGGTTCTGCGCCGTCAACCCCATAAGCATTTACAGGCTAGTGAGCCTCTCGCTCACTTCCTTCGTGCTCCTTAGGAGCACTTCTCCACTGGTTCCTGCCACGTCTACATGAAATGTGAGAAGCATATTGGATACAAGCATGTCAAAATTGTTCCCAATCGATACATCTTGTTTAAATAGCACTTGCTATGACTTTCGCCTATGTGAATGCATTTTTTACGATGTGAATCAGTCATGAGCATGTCACAAGTGACACAGCAATCGATAGATTTTTTGAGGACTAATCGAATGGTATGCTACATGTGGCCTCTACATTGCAGAAGGCACTCATTTCAGATGTCTGTCTTCAGCTCAATCCGCCTCTTTCTTGGCTTGGGAGTTATGAGCAAATGTGTGTTTTCATTTCTGTCACTCCTATTTACATATGACTTAGTAAGGTTCGACGCGGCGGAGCCTCGTTCGTGAGCCTCTCGAGGTTCCGCTATCGCGTCTACCTTGATTTCCGGGTATTTCACTATTTTATTGTATTGGCTTTACTACTGCTGGAGGAGTCTATCATGTTGAAAAGTTTATGTTTGCATGACAGAAGCAAGTTTGCGGTAAGAAATAAAAAAGTACTGTTTACCTACATGGTAGAGTAGCTGCAACTTTTTGGAAGACGGAAAACGGATCGATAATGCGTTTGGTAATGGAGTTTTTGAGCGGGTTAGGAAATACATCAGTTGTGGACAGGGAGGAAGGGAGGGAGGGAGGAAGAGGCCGTTGAGCGGAGCGACGAGCGCTGCTCGCTGGCCAAAGGAGAGACCAATGGAAGGAACAACTTGCGTGCCGCAGAAAGAAGACAGGCTTGCTGGGTTGGGCAGCCTTCGCTAATTGCCCTCAAGGAGCGCACAACAAACAGCCAAGAAGGGCGATGACAAGATAAGTGGAAACGCTAACCCAATAAAGTGACCAGAGAAAATAAACGCCTCTCCTCCGTCTTCCATAAACTTGAGGCTACTATACTGTACTATTTTTATCACAAAATGCAGTGTAGGTAGTATTAGTCATTAGTAGTGATGTCAACTTGGGTCTTTCGAACAGGTAAAGTACGGGTAAAATTACCCAGCAACGCATCAGCCCAGGTAAAGTCAGGTAACTTTACCTAGCACAAGCCCATCCAGGTAAAGTAAACTGCATCTGAGAAAGTTACCTGGGTAAAATCGCACCTGAATTTTCCCATATTTTCTGCCATACAGTCAAAATAAATGCCATAAATTAGGTGGCTACCATTGATATAATGAAATTTATGCACAACTGCACCGTTCTGAAGGTGTAAGTAACTGCTTTATATTCCTACGCCACACCAAAAGTTACATCTTGAAAGACGTCTTGCTATGAAACTGCACTATTTCTTGATATGAGCTTCCTTCTACATGCTTTTACCCGGGTAAATTACCCGGGTAAGTACTGAAAAATAGGCAGACTTTTACCCAGGTAAGTACTACATACTTACCTGGATGACCTTCGATTTTACCTGGGTAAGCCGTTTCAGCTCTGGGTAAAAGTAAAGCTGGGTAAACGTTTTTCGCTCTAGGTAAAGTAAAGTAAAGTTACCCAGCCAAAAATCGACCAGGTAACCCAGGTAAAGTTACCCTGAATTTTACTCTGACATCACTAGTCATTAGTGCAGTATTAGTGTAGTGCAGTATGCAGTGCAGTATTAGTCATGGGCCCAAGATCAGAAAGTTAGGAACTTCTTGCACGCACTGCGAACACAAAGAAACTGAAAGCTTTGCACTGTGAGCATGGATGCTGTTGGTACATAAAGAGCCAGCAAAGCCTCCATACATACATACATACATACATACATACATACATACATACATACATACATACATACATACATACATACTAGTATCTTAAAAATGATGAAATTTCGCGCTTTTTGATATAAAATAAAATATTTTTTCCCTTTTGCATTTAAATAAAATAATAAATAAAATGATTGGTCATTTCTATCATTTAAATGGAAATAATTTGAATATAAAATGATTTTTTTCCACTCAACCGTTTGTCACATTCAATGGACCATTATTTATCTTGAACATACATACGTGTACCTGTGGCGATGCTCAGCTCATTCATAGAAACGTATGTACATGCAGTAGGACTACAGGCAGGTACAAGTGCAGTGGTGTACCTAGTACCTAGTATTTATTCAAGTCTTTGTTCTTTTGTAGCATGATAGACTGTTCCAACTTCTTATCGGAACAGTTGCCCTTTGGGCCACGGGTTTTCATAGAGCAGAGGCTGAAGACGCGCTCTGCTGGGGCAGATGTGGCTGTGCATGCCAATATGTCCAAGGCCGCCTGACACAGCTTTGGATAAGAATCTGTATTTTTCACCCAAAAATCCTCTGCTGGGTCCAGTCCCTCTTCTAGCGTCGTTTTGGAGTTGAGATATCTCTCCAATTCTTCCTCTCCTACCCCTGTTCTAGCAGGGCAACAGGTACATAACTTACCCCATGCGCTGAGTCGTTTGTGTGTGTGCGTGCATGTGGTGCGTGGCTACTCATTTCATTGCGCGAGAGGGCACTGTCATGCCTGCTCATTCATTTTATATTTTATTTAAATGTCCATTTAAATGATTTATTTAAATTATGGTACAAAAATTTAGATTTCAGATAAAATATTGCTCCTTTGCTAGAATTTAAATAAAATATTAAATATAATAAAAATGATCAAAAATCCATCATTTTTATTCATTTGAATTAAAATATAAAATTATTTTTAAGATACTAATACATACATACATACATACATACATACATACATACATACATACATACATACATACATACATACCGTATTTACCGGTGCATAGCCCCCCGATGCATAGCCCCCCCCCCAATGCATACCCCCATATTGGCAAAACATAAAAAATGCCCTATGCATAGCCCCCCCCCCCCCCCCCCCCTATGCATAGCCCCATATGTACTGTACAGTACCTGAACCTACCTACATAAGCTGGTCATAAGCTACCCATAGCCACTCCCACACCAAGCTAAGGTGCCTATAAGCCTGCTTGGGGGTGTATTGTGCTAGAATAACCCTGTTTTGACCTCAATTATGCCCTAAAACACGTGCTTTTGACCTAAAAAATATGCCTCTGCGCACCTCTCAAAAACATAAAAAATGCCCTATGCATACCGTATTTACCTGTGCATAGCCCCCCCCCCCCTATGCATAGCCCCCCCCCCTATGCATAGCCCCATATTGGCAAAACATAAAAAATGACCCATGCATAGCCCCCCCTGTGCATAGCCCCATATGTACTGTACAGTACTGTACAGTACCTGAACTTACCTACATAAGCTGGTCATAAGGTACCCATAGCCACTCCCACACCAAGCTAAGATACCTACCTATAAGCCTGCTTGGGGTGTATTGTACTAGAATAACCCTGTTTTGACCTCAATTATGCCCTAAAACACGTGCTTTTGACCTAAAAAGTATGCCTCTGCGCACCTCTGAAAAACATAAAAAATGTCCCATGCATAGCCCCCCCCCTATGCATAGCCCCCCCCTATGCATAGCCCCATATAGGACCTCTCAATTTTTGCATTGCCCCATGGCGCTATGCACAGGTAAATACGGTCTCTCCCCCCTATGCATAGCCCCCCCCCCCCCCCCCCCCCTATGCATAGCCCCATATAGGACCTCTCAATATTTGCATAGCCCCATGGGGCTATGCATAGGTAAAAACGGTACATACATGTCGTAGCGGGTTATTGGATTTAGCGGGATGAGGCATGCCAAATACAGCTAGCGGGAAGTGGAATTCCATATTACGCTAGCGGGTTTTTATGGCATTTTCGTACGCATGTATTTATTTTATTGACACCAACCAAGCACGCGCCGGGCCGTTATGTACATTACATTGTAAGTTAAACTAATGCAAGATAGAGGCCAACAAAATATCTTGTACAAGCGCAAGGTTGCCCGGGTCCATTTGGAAGTTGGAGATCAAGTGCTGTTGCCAACTCACGGTGAATTCACCGGCCTCCATATGCTTCATCGCATACTTACGAGGAATTCCCCGTGAGTTTACTCGCCACGTGTGTAGCCCACTAATGGTCGTTCACATTAGAGACATAGCGCTGAGCTTACCCTCGGCTTGTCCATGGTTCGATTCGATACACGCAAAGGCATGACAGCCATGGATGCGCCGTACGTACGCCCAACGCATCTCCGATGAAATTGAGCCTTCGGAACTGTTTTGTAACTTCTTCACCCCGCCTTGTCCAATGTATTCCTGTGCAAGATGGGTTTGTGATTTATATCCGGATGCTTTTCTGTTATTGTCTGTCCGGTAGTAGATATCGTACGTGCTTCATATTGTCGATCCAGCGAGAGATGTCTGAAGACTAGGAATACATGAAACACAGGGAAAAGACAACTCTATCGCTGGACGGACTATAAGTAGGTGCAGTACGGTATTTAAGATGTAAAAGAGTGTGGTTTCTTTTGGAAATGCTGATCTAATCATCATGCGTCCAAACTGGAGGATATTATCTTCTGCGAATAGGGGGATATTGCAGTGCATTGCATGCACTAACGAGTAACGACTACGGTATCTACAGTACTATATATTTTCGCTGTTAGGATGAGTGAGTAGTAAGCTCCTTTTTATTGCAAGTGGATTTGATATTTTTATTTATTCAGCAACGCCAAGCACGACACCGACAACAAGTCCGACGACGACGCCGTCAACAAGTCCGACGACGACGCCGTCAACAAGTCCGACGACGACGCCGTCAACAAGTCCGACGACGACGCCGTCAACAAGTCCGACGACGACGCCGTCAACAAGTCCGACGACGACGCCGTCAACAAGTCCGACGACGACGCCGTCAACAACTTTGACCAGCACTACAGCACCTCTGACCAGCACAACTACAGCAGCGCCATTAACAGGACCGCTCTGTTCCAATGAAGGATTGTCCGAATCCATCGTCCAGGAAAACATTAACGTCACGTGTCCAGTTGGATACAAGATTCAAGCCAGTTTCACTGTGCCAATGACTCAAGCATCGCTGGAATCAGACTGCGTATTCTTTGAAGAAGCAAATACGTAACGCGGTATGATGCATTGATTTTTCGTCATTTTCGCCCTTGGCTCACAAGCCCGCGGCCCACACACGCACACGTGAAATGACGCATACACCACACACGCTAGGATTTCAGTCTGTCCAATGCAAATTTGTACTCGCGTGTCTTTTGGGGTTTGTGCGAAGTTGCGCAGGAATAATATGTTTGCGTCTTGAGTGAGTGGTTTGTTGGCAGAAGAATACATTTCGGTCTGTCGTTATTTTGGAGGCTACGACTACGAGTTTGTTGCTTTGATTTATTTTTTGTCCACCTCACGACAGAATATTGGAGGTTGAATGCTTTCCCTTTGTTTGTCTCCGATTGCTGCGGCATTTTGCATTTGAATGGCTCTTTGCTCGGCGCTTCGCTGTTGACTCGATTTGTAAGCACAAGAGGAGCAGTCTGAAAAATTGGGCAGCTAGTGCGTGAGTCGAACACGCAGCGCAGTTATGGTATTACGCCCCTCTTAGCACACTACCCCATCTGACTGCACAGCTCAATTTCTCTAACTTCCACTCTTGTACCTCTTGCTGGGCTTGCACACGCTCTTTTGTTGACCGCACAGACTTGCGGTACGTACTTGCGGCTGATATGGATCTGAAAGACAGACGGGACTGTGTCTTTACTGTAATGTTTCGTGTATAGCCCCCTGGGGCTATATGATCGGTAAGCCCCGATTAGGGGGGCTATATTCGAGAGGGGGCTATACAAAAGGGGGGCTATATAAAAGGGCATTTTGCTTTAGTGACCAAAGGTTTTTTGACCTCCTGAACTCGTTTTTCTGGTTTATTTTGCATGTTTTCAAGCTAAAGTGGTATAAAACAAGCTATTCTTGCGCAAAAAGTATCATTTTGTGCTATGATCGGCCATGTCTGAAGGGGTGGTCAAGAGGGGTGAAAACCAAAATGTATCCCAAACTGTCCCAAATGATTTGCCATAAACTGCTATGGCTAGAAACACGTCGAAAACGCTGCTTTCCGCTGTAAAACCTTCGTTTTTGTCGTTTTTCGCAGTCTCTGATATGGGGCTATATACGAGTACAAATGACGATAGGCACCGATTAGGGGGGGGGGGGGCTATATACGAGGGGGGCTATATTCGATGGGGCAATACACGAAACATTACAGTATCAGGCGAAAACGTGACATGCGCCCAAAAGCCTCTTTCGTACGGTACTCACGTTTCCTGCGTACGCACATACTGTACGTAGGTACATTTGAATCTGCATTTATGCGCCTTCACCTATTTATGCTAATTTGCAGTATCTTTACATAGTTTCGGAGCCAACTTTGAGGCTTCGTCGTAGCCGTTGTACGCAAGATAAAAGTGATCCGTCATAATGTGAATAAAGTATCATTCTTCCTCTACACGTACACCAAACGGCAGCGCCAAAGCTCTTGTATTCGGCGCAGTACGACACGCCGAAGAACACCATAAAAACCATGCGATTTGGGTGTTCCGAAGGAACCACTGGGTATTTTTCCATGCGAACCGTTACGCGTCTTGACGAGAGGAATCGATCGGTACCTGCGGCGCCTCTCTCGTTCCTCTACGAAAGTTATCCAAGAAAAACATGTTTGAAAAAGTTATCGTTTCAATCAAGATAGCGCACGGAGAGGCCGTTTAAAGAGGCGCTCTATGGCGCGTCAAAGAGATCGTAACAAGCTTCTCGATATCTATCTCCTCTCAACTCGCTTTCGTTGCTCAGGAGAGCCTGCCGATTTATCAAGAAGTCCATGCATAGACAGTTGTCCCTGCATAGTACGAAGACGAGCGCAGAGAGCGCGACTGGAGCGGAAACAGCGAACGGAAAACAAGCAGACGGATGATCGTATGGTGTCAGGAAGTGAAAACAGCTGGAATTAGATATCACCAGATACTTCAGTAGTAGTACAGGAGTCCACGGCTCAGAGATCTACAGTGTGAGACCTAACTTTGTTTCGTGTCGTGTGATCTGATTTCGTTCGGGTCAGTCGAGCCAGTTTTCTTTGTCGCGACGTGTATGTTTTGCTTGGCTCTCTATCGTTGACTCTGTGTTTATTTCTGATGCGAAGATGCCGTAGTATTGCGCTCATGGAGTAGGTACTAAGTAAAAATACGTACGTGGTTTTTATGCCTGCGGGCTTTTTCACCTTAACTTCTGGCTCCTCCGATCCAAGGGACCTACGAACAGTAGTATCCACGCAAACCAATCAGTACCCCCCCCCCACCCACCTAGTACTGAGTATCTTTTGTACTTAGTGTTTTACGATAACTTTGCGTAGAGGCAACGAGAGAGCGCCCAGGTACCGATCGATTCCTCTCGTCAAGACGCGTTGAACGGTGTGCCGCATAAAAAATACCCAGTGGTTCCTTCGGAACACCCAAATCGCATGGTTTTTATGGTGTTCTTCGGCGTGTCGTACTGCGCCGAATACAAGAGCTTTGCGCTCCGTTTGGGTACGTGTAGAGGAAGAATGATACTTTATTCACATTATGACGGATCACTTTTATCTTGCGTACAACGGCTACGACGAAGCCTCAAAGTTGGCTCCGAAACTATGTAAAGATACTGCAAATTAGCATAAATAGGTGAAGGCGCATAAATGCAGATTCAAATGTACCTACGTACAGTATGTGCGTACGCAGGAAACGTGAGTACCGTACGAAAGAGGCTTTTGGGCGCATGTCACGTTTTCGCCTGATACTGTAATGTTTCGTGTATTGCCCCCTCGAATATAGCCCCCCCTCGTATATAGCCCCCCCCCCCCCCATAATCGGTGCCTATCGTCATTTGTACTCGTATATAGCCCCATATCAGAGACTGCGAAAAACGACAAAAACGAAGGTTTTACAGCGGAAAGCAGCGTTTTCGACGTGTTTCTAGCCATAGCAGTTGATGGCAAATCATTTGGGACAGTTTGGGATACATTTTGGTTTTCACCCCTCTTGACCACCCCTTCAGACATGGCCGATCATAGCACAAAATGATACTTTTTGCGCAAGAATAGCTTGTTTTATACCACTTTAGCTTGAAAACATGCAAAATAAACCAGAAAAACGAGTTCAGGAGGTCAAAAAACCTTACTTTGGTCACTAAAGCAAAATGCCCTTTTATATAGCCCCCCTTTTGTATAGCCCCCTCTCGAATATAGCCCCCCCTAATCGGGGCTTACCGATCATATAGCCCCAGGGGGCTATACACGAAACATTACAGTAAAGACACAGTCCCGTCTGTCTTTCAGATCCATATCAGCCGGAAGTACGTACCGCAAGTCTGTGCGGTCAACAAAAGAGCGTGTAAGCCCAGCAAGAGGTACAAGAGTGGAAGTTTGAGAAATTGAGCTGTGCAGTCAGATGGGGTAGTGTGCTAAGAGGGGCGTAATACCATAACTGCGCTGCGTGTTCGACTCACGCACTAGCTGCCCAATTTTTCAGACTGCTCCTCTTGTGCTTACAAATCGAGTCAACAGCGAAGCGCCGAGCAAAGAGCCATTCAAATGCAAAATGCCGCAGCAATCGGAGACAAACAAAGGGAAAGCATTCAACCTCCAATATTCTGTCGTGAGGTGGACAAAAAATAAATCAAAGCAACAAACTCGTAGTCGTAGCCTCCAAAATAACGACAGACCGAAATGTATTCTTCTGCCAACAAACCACTCACTCAAGACGCAAACATATTATTCCTGCGCAACTTCGCACAAACCCCAAAAGACACGCGAGTACAAATTTGCATTGGACAGACTGAAATCCTAGCGTGTGTGGTGTATGCGTCATTTCACGTGTGCGTGTGTGGGCCGCGGGCTTGTGAGCCAAGGGCGAAAATGACGAAAAATCAATGCATCATACCGCGTTACGTATTTGCTTCTTCAAAGAATACGCAGTCTGATTCCAGCGATGCTTGAGTCATTGGCACAGTGAAACTGGCTTGAATCTTGTTCCAACTGGACACGTGACGTTAATGTTTTCCTGGACGATGGATTCGGACAATCCTTCATTGGAACAGAGCGGTCCTGTTAATGGCGCTGCTGTAGTTGTGCTGGTCAGAGGTGCTGTAGTGCTGGTCAAAGTTGTTGACGGCGTCGTCGTCGGACTTGTTGACGGCGTCGTCGTCGGACTTGTTGACGGCGTCGTCGTCGGACTTGTTGACGGCGTCGTCGTCGGACTTGTTGACGGCGTCGTCGTCGGACTTGTTGACGGCGTCGTCGTCGGACTTGTTGACGGCGTCGTCGTCGGACTTGTTGACGGCGTCGTCGTCGGACTTGTTGTCGGTGTCGTGCTTGGCGTTGCTGAATAAATAAAAATATCAAATCCACTTGCAATAAAAAGGAGCTTACTACTCACTCATCCTAACAGCGAAAATATATAGTACTGTAGATACCGTAGTCGTTACTCGTTAGTGCATGCAATGCACTGCAATATCCCCCTATTCGCAGAAGATAATATCCTCCAGTTTGGACGCATGATGATTAGATCAGCATTTCCAAAAGAAACCACACTCTTTTACATCTTAAATACCGTACTGCACCTACTTATAGTCCGTCCAGCGATAGAGTTGTCTTTTCCCTGTGTTTCATGTATTCCTAGTCTTCAGACATCTCTCGCTGGATCGACAATATGAAGCACGTACGATATCTACTACCGGACAGACAATAACAGAAAAGCATCCGGATATAAATCACAAACCCATCTTGCACAGGAATACATTGGACAAGGCGGGGTGAAGAAGTTACAAAACAGTTCCGAAGGCTCAATTTCATCGGAGATGCGTTGGGCGTACGTACGGCGCATCCATGGCTGTCATGCCTTTGCGTGTATCGAATCGAACCATGGACAAGCCGAGGGTAAGCTCAGCGCTATGTCTCTAATGTGAACGACCATTAGTGGGCTACACACGTGGCGAGTAAACTCACGGGGAATTCCTCGTAAGTATGCGATGAAGCATATGGAGGCCGGTGAATTCACCGTGAGTTGGCAACAGCACTTGATCTCCAACTTCCAAATGGACCCGGGCAACCTTGCGCTTGTACAAGATATTTTGTTGGCCTCTATCTTGCATTAGTTTAACTTACAATGTAATGTACATAACGGCCCGGCGCGTGCTTGGTTGGTGTCAATAAAATAAATACATGCCTACGAAAATGCCATAAAAACCCGCTAGCGTAATATGGAATTCCACTTCCCGCTAGCTGTATTTGGCATGCCTCATCCCGCTAAATCCAATAACCCGCTTCGACATGTATGTATGTATGTATGTATGTATGTATGTATGTATGTATGTATGTATGTATGTATGTATGTATGTATGTATGTATGTATGTATGTATGTATGTATGTATGTATGTATGTATGTATGTATGGAGGCTTTGCTGGCTCTTTATGTACCAACAGCATCCATGCTCACAGTGCAAAGCTTTCAGTTTCTTTGTGTTCGCAGTGCGTGCAAGAAGTTCCTAACTTTCTGATCTTGGGCCCATGACTAATACTGCACTGCATACTGCACTACACTAATACTGCACTAATGACTAGTGATGTCAGAGTAAAATTCAGGGTAACTTTACCTGGGTTACCTGGTCGATTTTTGGCTGGGTAACTTTACTTTACTTTACCTAGAGCGAAAAACGTTTACCCAGCTTTACTTTTACCCAGAGCTGAAATGGCTTACCCAGGTAAAATCGAAGGTCATCCAGGTAAGTATGTAGTACTTACCTGGGTAAAAGTCTGCCTATTTTTCAGTACTTAGTAAAAGCATGTAGAAAAGGAAGCTCATATCAAGAAATAGTGCGTAATTTTACCCGTACTTTACCTGTTCGAAAGACCCAAGTTGACATCACTACTAATGACTAATACTACCTACACTGCATTTTGTGATAAAAATAGTACAGTACCATGTAGGTAAACAGTACTTTTTTATTTCTACCACAAACTTGCTTCTGTCATGTAAACATAAACTTTTCAACATGATAGACTCCTCCAGCAGTAGTAAAGCCAATACAATAAAATAGTGAAATACCCGGAAATCAAGGTAGACGCGATAGCGGAACCTCGAGAGGCTCACGAACGAGGCTCCGCCGCGTCGAACCTTACTAAGTCATATGTAAATAGGAGTGACAGAAATGAAAACACACATTTGCTCATAACTCCCAAGCCAAGAAAGAGGCGGATTGAGCTGAAGACAGACATCTGAAATGAGTGCCTTCTGCAATGTAGAGGCCACATGTAGCATACCATTCGATTAGTCCTCAAAAAATCTATCGATTGCTGTGTCACTTGTGACATGCTCATGACTGATTCACATCGTAAAAAATGCATTCACATAGGCGAAAGTCATAGCAAGTGCTATTTAAACAAGATGTATCGATTGGGAACAATTTTGACATGCTTGTATCCAATATGCTTCTCACATTTCATGTAGACGTGGCAGGAACAGTGGAGAAGTGCTCCTAAGGAGCACAAAGGAAGTAAGCGAGAGGCTCACTAGCCTGTAGATGCTTATGGGGTTGACGGCGCAGAAACCAGAAAGGTTCCAACCGCCCCATCGCTGCCAAAACTTGCTACCCCTCCGAGTTGACAGTCTCTTGTGCAATCTGCCGTGGTCCGACTGGTGCAGGCATACTTTTGCCCATTCCCAATCATGGCAAACAAACTCTTGAATCACGAGAGGCTGTCAGTCAACTCGGAGGGGTAGCAAGTTTTCGCAGCGATGGGTGGTTGGAACCTTCTGGTTTCTGCGCCGTCAACCCCCCATAAGCATCTGCAGGCTAGTGAGCCTCTCGCTCACTTCCTTCGTGCTCCTTAGGAGCACTTCTCCACTGGTAGGTAATACAGTATCACCAACAATAAACAACCAATAATAAAAACGAGTAAAACTTCTCATAGTGACATACAACCCGCATGTACTTATATATACGTAGACCAGACCTAGACTAATGTATGTAACGGACATACATAGATACAGTACAGGTAAATGTACAGGTAAATGTAAATGTACAATGGAACCGTCTCATTTTGTTATAACTGTCATGGTGGCTGGGTTTTTAAAACTGCTACAACCGCTTCAGCCAGGTGCTTTCCTCCGTCACTTTTCACGCAGGTTTCTTGAACGAATGTTTTCCTTTTAAAGTCACATCCTTAGGTGAATATGTTCGGATTGATGACAGTGCAGCAATTGACCTGGCACAGCATCTTGGACTGGTGATTGTTCTCCTCGCAGTGGGCAGAAACCAATCTTTGTGTCGATATTTGCAGCTGTGCACAGCAGCTGCAGGTGGAAGGATTGCAGCAAGAGGATGCAGACACTGCAGAAGATGTTGCACTACATGCGGTGGGACAGGTTGATGGCTGAATAAGCCAGTGCTCTGATGTGTCGTTGATGAGAAAACCCGTGGTGGATGCTGATGAAGATTTATCCCACTGCCACAATAGTGGATTGCTACTGTTCACGCTTGATTGTAAGCCCAGCCAATGCAGACTGTTGGAGAAATTGCCCTGACTTATGCTGCAAAAATACATGCTTACTTACATCAAAAATGTTCTGAGAAAATACAGGGTGTCACCTGTAGATGGGTTATCTAACGATCCAGTCTTATAACTTCCGTATTACTGGAGATATCAAGCTCAAATTTTGTCCCCAGAAACCCAAGAATATAACATTTGTTGTGGCAAAATTTTTTAGGAAATGTTGGACCCTGTGTTTCGCACTTCCGCATGGTCTTGAGTTTGAGATTGTACTCTTCTGCTCAGCATTGTCAAACAGCTCATCCAACATGGCAACATGGCGGAACAAGAATAGCTGAACGGCATCAAGTCAAGTCAAGTCAAGTCAAGTTTATTTTTCATAATGTGGGAACAGACATTAACCCGACCATACTAGGTAAAGACGATAAAACGTGATCACCCGGGGGTATGCTTGATGCTGCACCCTTAACTAAAAAGTGTCCTAGAAAAAAGCTACGTAGGTACACTAAATAGATAATTATCGGCGTAGAAATTTGCAATCGTATCCATTAGAACACAGCCTGTAACGCCTGTAACGCAGCCTGTAACGCATCACAGTCCATAACATAAGGATTCAAAAATATAGGCGATAATACAACCCCTAACAGCCTTCAAGGGTCTGTCGAGATCAATAGTGGCGCCACTGGTGCGCTTCAGACGTGCTCCGAGTTTGCTCCGAGCGAGTTCGCTCCGAGTTAGGAAAGACTTCGTTTTGAACCGAAACGAACGTCAAATATTACTCACACGTCTTCGAATTACAAACTGGGTTGTTCACACGCACGTTTGGAAAAAACGGAGCAAGTTCAATGCGAACTCGGAGATTTTACATGTAGAAGCATAGCCAGGGCTCCGAATTCGGAGTGAATTCGGACTTCACGTCTGAAGCACACCACTGATTTCAAAATGTTGAAAAACGGGGTCGCAACTTTACAAGCTCGTAATTTCATCCCTATTTAGTTGACCTATCTGGCTCAAATTTTGCCACAAAGTATGGTATATTCTTGGGTTTCAGGAGACAAAATTTGAGCTTGATATCCCCTGTAATACGGAAGTTATAAGGCTGGATCGTTAGATACGTCAACGTGGGACACCCTGTACAACACGCACTGGCCTCCCAAGTTTTTCAGGCTATAGGGTAGCCTGGGTTAACACCTACCCCGCGGAAGCCGTCATTGTTGTCAACAACTTTTACTTTTGTTGTTCGTTTGTTGTCGGATTGTTGTCGCATTTTGTACTGTTGTTGTCACAAAATGCGACAACAATCCGACAACAAACATTTTGTACTGTTGTTGTCGGATCCGACAACAACAGTACAAAATCCGACAACAATCCGACAACAAACGAACAACAAAAGTAAAAGTTGTTCACAACAATGACGGCTTCCGCGGGGTAGGTGTTAAAGTGAGCCACGGGGTAAAATGGGACACCCAACTTTCAACTTGCCACAACTCCATGATGAGCAGGACAAACCCCAACAACCATGGTACCATTGTGATCCTTGAATTCTCCTCTTTCTTTTCAGCTACTAAGACTTCTGACTTCTTAAGACTTCTGCGCTTGTGGGTGTGCGTATATTAACTTGGCAGCATTTGTTGCCATTTTTTACTCTGTCGTGGTGAAATTTGAGTATACTTTACTAAATGCAGCCTTGGTTAGCAAATATGAAATGCTGCAAGAAAAAAACTGCACAACCACAAGGGGAAAAACCGGGAGGGCCAAGGAAAAAAAAAAAACAAAAACTCCCCCCCACACAAAAAAAAGAAAAAAAAGAACAAACGACTTAGGAGAAAAAAAAAACAAGGGCCCCCCACGGAAAAACCACCACCCCTCCCCCCCTCGCGGCGGGGGGGGGCGGCAGCACAACCACGGCGGGGGGGTCGCCCCCCAGCTGCGGGCGTCCACGTCGTGGGGGTGGGCAACGGACGGCGTTTCGTCGGCCGGCTGAAGACGCAGCAATCTTCTTCTGTGGCGATGTCTGGATCATGGAGACCGGCCCCAAGTCCCAGGCGCAGGGGTTCTAAAATCACCTGGAAGACTGGAGGAGGCGTGGTTGGTACTGGCGTCATCTCTGGTGGTTACTGCTACAGTACCTGCAGGGGCTGGGGGAGTGGTAAGCTTTCCCGGCTGGTCGTGGTGCTTGGTAAGAAGCAGAGAAGGGAGGATGGGGGTTCTGCTGCCGGATCCACCTCTGAGGAGGGTCCCAGCAAAGAGTCCTCAGGTAGCAGTGGGTGGATGGGGGAGGAAGGTCCTACTCCTAGTGTAGGGTCTTCCTCTTCCTCCTCTGGGGGAGTAGTGTGGTTGCTTTGCAGACTTACATAATTATGGTGTCTGCTCAGCTAAGCATTACTCAGATCAACCTGCAGCATAGCAAAGGAGCGACATCACTGCTTTGTCGCACCCTGGCTAAGCAGCAGGTAAGCATGGCTCTTATACAGGAGCCATGGGTCTTTCGGAATCATATCCGAGGACTTTCAGGCACAGGAGGCCAACTTTTCTCTGGTCACTGTGAGGATCAGCGTCCATGTCGGGCTGCAGTGTGGGTGTCCCGGATGCTCACCGCAGTACAGTTGCCTAGGTTCTGTTCTCGGGACCAGGTTGCAGTCTCAGTTGAGTTTAAGGCAGGGGGAAGAAGGAGGAAGGCAGTGGTGGCTTCCACCTATCTTCCCTTTGATTCAGTGATGCCACCTCCATCAGATGAAATGGTGCAGTTGGTGGATCACTGTAGGGCCCAGGGTCTAGCACTGATCCTGGGTTGTGATGCAAATGGCCATCATACTTCCTGGGGCAGCTCCAATTGCAATGCAAGGGGGGAAGCCCTAGCGGAGTATTTGATGGGGACAGACTTGTTTGTGATCAACCGAGGCAATGAGCCCACCTTTGTGGTGCCTCATCGCCAGGAGGTCATAGACATAACACTTGCCTCACTCAGTCTTCTGGATGAGGTAAGGGGTTGGCGGGTGTCACCGGAGGTCTCTATGTCGGATCACCGGTACATTCAGTTCAATTTGGCAGTGGATGAGGAGCCTTTCTCCTTGTGGAGAAATCCACGGGCCACAGACTGGGAGGGCTACACACATTCTCTCAGTGCTGAGCTTGGAGAGGGAGCCTTTGATCCACTGGAGACGGTGGAAGAGGTGGAGGATACCCTAGATACCCTCTACCTCTCCATACTGGGGGCCTATGAACAGGCCTGTCCTCTCAGACGCAGGCGGGGAGGCAAAAAGGTGCCATGGTGGTCAGCTGAGCTTTCCCGCTTGCGTAGAGATGTCAGGAAATGTCAGCGACAGGCACTGACATCTCAATCTGGTGAGGACTGGGCCAGGTTCAGGGCAACTCGCAATGAGTATAAAAGGCTGATCAGATCAGCAAAGAGGGACTCGTGGAGGGAGTTTTGCTCTGGGGTGGAGTCCACTCCAGTTGCAGCTCGCTTGCAACGGGTTTTGAGCAGGGAGACCAGCTGTCAAGTTGGCCTCATTAGGCTGGCTTCTGGGGAGTTTGCAAGCAGTGAGGGTGAGGCATTGTCTCATCTTCTTAGTGTGCACTTCCCAGGGTGCCAGGAGGTGTCTGTCCGTCCAGTCCCCTGGGAGGCCTCTCCACCCCCTGCCGAGGAGGAATGGAGGTTGGCTGAGCAGGTTGGGCAGGAGGACAGGGTGAGGTGGGCCATTCAGCGTTTTGCACCATATAAGGCAGCAGGACTGGATGGCATTTTTCCAGCACTTCTGCAGAAGGGCCTGGAGCAAATTGCTCCTATCCTCTGCAGGGTGATTCAGGCTTGCCTTGCACTGGGGTATGTGCCATTGTCCTGGCGCATGGCAAAGGTGGTCTTTATCCCCAAGCCTGGACGGCCTAGCTATGACCAGGCGAAGGCATTCAGACCAATTAGTCTGACATCGTTTCTCTTGAAAACGATGGAGAGGGTGGTGGACAGGTACCTGAGGGAGGGACCTCTGCAGAGGTTCCCCCTTCAGGCCCAGCAGCATGCCTATAGGGCAGGCAGGTCCACTGAGTCGGCCCTGCACTGTTTGGTGCAGAGGATAGAGAAAGGCTTCAGTAAGAAGGAGTACAGTCTGGGGGTCTTTTTGGACATTGAGGGGGCTTTTAATAATGCCCCCTTCAGGTCCATAATGGGATCCCTTGAGGATAGGTCAGTCCCCTTCATGGTCCAGCAATGGATCAGGAGGTTTCTGCACTCACAGCTAGTGCAGGCCTCCATGGGTGGCTGTTACAAGGCAGTTCAGGTCAGAAGGGGCTTTCCACAGGGAGGGGTCTTATCTCCTCTCCTGTGGAACCTTGTGGCTGACTCACTGTTGGGGCGTCTGAACTCCCAGGGTATTTATACCCAGGGGTATGCAGATGATGTGGCAATTTTAGTGACTGGCTTGTGTCTCTCCACAGTGTGTAGAAGAGTGCAGGCTGGTCTTAGAGTTGTGGAAAGGTGGTGTGAGGAAGCGGGTCTATCTGTCAACCCTTTGAAGACAGAAATGGTCCTCTTTACTCAGAAGGTCAAGAGGGAGGGCTTTGAAGCTCCAAGGCTCATGGGCCAGGAGCTAAGGCTGGCCAGTGAGGTGAAGTTTCTGGGAGTAATCCTGGATTCTAAGCTTCACTGGCACTCCCACTTGAAATATTGCTACCAGAAGGCACTGGCAGCTTTCTGGCAGTGCCGGAGGGCAGTGGGCAAGACCTGGGGTCTTTCTCCTAAGGTCTTGATGTGGCTTTTCCAGGCTGTAATTCGGCCTCGGGTCAGTTATGCTGTGGTGGTGTGGTGGCCACGACTCAAGTTGGTGACTGCGCAGGAGAGGCTGAGGAAACTCCAACGCCTTGCTTGTGTGGCTGCCACTGGGGTCATGAGAACTGCACCCACAGCAGCATTGGAGGTGGCTCTTGCCTTACCTCCATTGCATCTTTTTCTCCTAAGGGAGGCAAGGGCCGCATGCTACCGGCTGGTAAAGGTGGGGGCATGGGGCAGAGGGGGCACAGAGGTGGGGCACTGTTGCTTGAAGGGTGACATGATGGGGGAGTTCTCTATCATGAAACTCCCAAGTGACCGGTGCCTGCCTGTGTTTACCTTTGGACGGCAGTTCAAGGTGTGCTTTCCTCCACGGGAGGAATGGCTGAGTGGGGCACTCCCATCCACAGGGTCTCTGTATGTCTACACAGATGGATCCCGTGTAGATGGGTCCTCGGGAGCAGGGGTGCACTTGGGGGATCTGGGGGAGGGTCTTAGTATCCCTCTCAGGTCTCATGTTACTGTGCCACAGGCAGAGGTGTGGGCTATTCTGGCCTGTGTTGAAAGGCTGGAGGAGCTTGGGGTTGGGGGCAGATCAGTCAGAATCTGCTCAGATAGTCAGGCTGCCCTGCAGGCCTTAGCACAGCCTAAGGTGAGCTCTACCCTTGTGGTTAGATGCTTCCAGGCTCTGCAGAGGCTTGCAGAGGGCAATGAAGTTCAGCTCACATGGGTACCAGCCCATGTGGGTCTGGAGGGCAATGAGGCAGCAGATGCCCTTGCAAAGGAGGCTGCCTGCTCTGACTTGGAGGAGGTAGAGAAGGAGGGAGGGGTTGGTGTTGCACTGTCTGTGGTCAAACAGGCACTTAGTGTCTGGCTGAGACAGCAGCACACTGACCACTGGCAGGGGGCCCCTGGATGCAGGCAGGCTAAGGAGTTGCTTGGGGGGATTGACCTCAAGCGAGCCCGGTGTCTCCTGCAGCTTCCAAGGGCAAGACTTCGCACAGTAGTGGGACTGTTGACAGGCCACTGCTCTGTGAGAAGACACCTCTTCACCATAGGTGTGGCACCTGATCCAGTGTGCCCCCTATGCAAGGAGGAGGATGAAACGGCACTCCACCATTTGGGGGAGTGTGTAGCTCTGAGCTACCAAAGGATCCAGGCCATGGGTGTGGACAGCCTCACAGCTGAGGACATCCGTGGCCTGAGTGGGCAGGATCTCCTCAGACTCATCAAGAGTCTGGGGAGGTACTGAGCAAGACTGGTTCTCAGGGGTTCTGCAATGGGTAGACATTCAATTCGGCCTGAGCAGAGCGGGGTGGATCATGACTGAAGCCCTGCACCCCATCTACTGGAACTGGAACTGGAACTGGATCAAAACAAAATAGAATTGGCAAGTAGGATGATTTTGTAACAGTATTTTTATGCTGATTTTGAATTGCTGAAGTTGAGATGAAGATTATGTTATGTTCCCCCCCCACCACCACCACCTCCTCCACCACCACCCTACCCCATCCTTCCCTCCTTTTTCACCCCACTTTTTCCCTCCAAAAATTTTCTTTTCCATTTATTATTAAATTATTTTTCTTCCCCCCTTTATTTTCTATAACCTAAAAAACCCCCACAAAAAAACCAACCCCCCCAAACACAACCCCGTAGCATCCACTCTCGTACCCTTGAAAAGATTAGCCGTTTGAGGGACGACGCGCGTACGTAACCTGAGCCTCCTTCGCTTCGGGACGCGCGATGACGTCATACCCTCAAAGGGCTAATCTAAATCATGGGTCAAGCGTGGATTAGCAAAAATATGCGTATAGTGGGGCTTCGGGAAAGAATGGTGGTGTGTTGGTAGTACGTAAGGATGAGTTGGAAGATGCTTTCAACGCTTGCTAGGCTGTCGAATCTTCCCTATGCTTGCTTCTGTTGCACGTACATACGCAAAAGCTTCAACAACAGATTTCTTCAAGCTTCACCCTTCTTTTCCAAGACTAACAACAACACTAACTCAGCATGCTTTAGGAAATATCGCACGCTCTCGAAACCTATGAATCACGGCTTTATGCCACCCAGCATGCATTGTAATGTAAATCACCAGCCTACATGTTTTGACTACGTTTGCATGTCTGGTTGTGGAAGGCGCCACCGTAACCTTCGCTTCAACTTCAGCTTCGTACATACCATGACCCCCTCTCAGCTTCATCTCAGGGGCTGAAGCGATCCGGTGGAACCCCTTTCGTCGACCGCTGGCTCACCCGTCTCGGAGGTGGTTGAGGTGGCGGCGGTCGTGCCGGTGGCGTTGGAGCTGCTGCTAGCTCAGTGACCTCAAGCTCAGGCGCCGGCTTCCGGGTGTAACGCTTGAGGCGTCGGGCATTCCAGACTTGCCCGTCGGAGAGGAGAAAGGTGTAGTAAGACAAAACCTTCTCCACTGTGCGTGGTTCACTGTAGGGGGAACGCCCTTTCAGCACGTGAGGCAGACGTACCATGACTTGAGCGCCTTGCGGAAACAATCCCCAAACCTTCTTCTGTCGCTTGGCCTCTGCCTCTGCTTCTTGACAGCGAGGCGGCATCACCGGTGCAGCTGCCACAGCTTCCGGCGTTCGGCGAGTGGGCGGAGACTTGTTCGGCTGACAATCCAGGCGCAATGGATGACCCAGAAACAGCTCAGCGGGACTCTTTCCCCCCTCCTGCAGAGGAATCGCTCTGTAGGCTTGGAACAAGTTGCGCAAACCCACTGACCAAGCAGTGCTGGCAGACGTGAAAGCCTGTACTCCGTGCTTCAGGTAACGGTTGAAAGATTCCACGATGCCATTTTCCTGTGGGTTGTATACAGCAGACCTGTAGTGATGAATGTCTTTCTGCTTCAGAAAGCTGCTGAACTCTGCTGACACAAACTGTGGGCCGTTGTCCGTCACCAATCCCTCTGGATTTCCATGCTCAGCGAAGATGTGATCCAGCCAGGCGATGATGGTGGCGGAAGTGATGCTCTTCGTCTCCAGGTAAAGCGGGTACCGTGCGAAACAGTCAATGAGCACCACTACGTACTTTCCGTTGTAGAAAGGGCCGGCAATGTCGAGTGCGTACTGGGCTGCAGGTTTTGCTGGTGTCGGAATGCGTGCTTCGGGCATCCGGAGTCGTTGCTGCGACTTGGCGCTGCATTGGCAAGCGTGGCGGCGTCCCACCAATCGTTCAGCTGCTGAACTGTAACCTGGCCACCAGTACGTATTGCGCAGAAGGCGTTTGAAGCGGACTACGCCCGGGTGTCCGCCATGGGCCTCCTTCAACACTGCAGATCGCATGCTAGCAGGAGGAACGAGCTGCTCATCCTTGACCAAACAGCCGTCCTGTACCCGTAAAGAGTGGCGCACCTGGAAGAAAGGCAGCAGCTCTGCAGATAGCTGCTTCTTCTCTGGCCAACCCTGCTGCATGTATCTCATGACGGCGGAGAGTGCTGCATCCTCTGCCGTAGCTGCTCTCAAGTCCTGCATGCGGATGCCCTGGACTTGCAATGAGGAGTCTGGCTTGACTCCCAGCTCCTGTGCTCGCGCGGCAAGGCGAGACAGAAAGTCCGCGACCCGGTTGGACTTACCCGGAATGTACTCCGCAGTGAAGTCGAATTCCGTCATCCGCTCCCACCAGCGCCGAAACTTGGAGCTCTTCCTTTTGTCACTGGAAGACTGAAGAAGCGTCGTGAGCGGCTGATGGTCCGTGCGGAGTGTGAAGTGGAATCCAAGCAGAAATTTCTCCCAGTGCTCCAGCGCCAGCATAACTGCAAGAGCCTCTCGCTCATTTGTTGCGTAACCGCGCTGCGTTTCATTCAGCGTCTTGCTGAAGAAGGCGATGGGAACTTCCCGCTTCCCATGCAGCTGAGAGAGAAGAGCGCCGACGCCAACATCAGAAGCATCAGTCGTGACGAAGGTGGGCGCCCCGGGTCGATAAACGTGGGTCAAGAGTTTATCCGCCAACATCTCCCGCAACGTTTTGAAGGCCAAATCTTCCTGCTGCGTCCAGCGGAATGTGGCGCCCTTCCTCGTCATGCGGCGGAGAGGTTCAGCGATGGAGGCGACGTCCTCCAAAAACTCCAGGTAATAATTGATGGTGCCCAGGAAAGACTGCACATCCTTCAAGTCCTTCGGCCTGGGCGTGTTGCGGATGGCTGCCACCCGCTGCGGATCGGGCTTGATCCCCTCAGGCGAAATGAGATGCCCGAGTGCACGAATGCTGCTGGCACTGAACACACACTTGGTCGGCTGCAGACGGAAGTTGTGCTCAGCCAGTCTTTTCAGCACAGCATGCAAGCGTCTGTCGTGCTCAGCTTGCGTACGGCCATGGACTACCACATCATCGATGTACACGAGTACACCTGGCAACCCTGCCAGACTTTTCTGCACCATCCGCTGGAATACTGAGGCGGAGTCAGTCATTCCCATGGGAAGCCGTTTGTAGCGCCTGGGGCCCAACGGCGTGGCGGTGGTGGTGAGATCCCGGCTCTCCTTGGCCAGGACGATGTGATAGTAGGCCTTTGCCAGATCCAACTTGCTGTAAACCGTGGCTCCTGTCAGCTGCAAAAACAGATCCTTGATCAAGGGTAGAGGATGACGATCAGGTACGATGTGCTTGTTGAGGGCACGCAGGTTTGACGTAATACGTACCCCACCATCTGGCTTCATTACAGTCACCAGTGGGTGCATCCAATCTGAGCTCGGCGCTTC
The DNA here is from genome assembly GCA_030247985.1 of Epsilonema sp. ZAB3_2. Lineage (NCBI taxonomy): Eukaryota > Metazoa > Nematoda > Chromadorea > Desmodorida > Epsilonematidae > Epsilonema > Epsilonema sp. ZAB3_2. The sequence continues at coordinate 28,356 of JASAMW010005191.1, forward strand.
CTCCCACACCCCTAACTCGTCCAAAAGACGGATTTCCCGCTTCACTGCCTCTAGGCGGGACAAGGGTACAGGATAGGGACGTACAGCGACAGGTGTAGCATCCTTGCGCAAGTGAATCACATGCTCATACCCAGGGTATGTACCGAGTTCAGTGGAGAGCAGTGACCTTCTGCTAATCCATTGGGGTTTCCCCGCCTGGGTTCGAATCCCAGAGGCGTCGCCAATTCTGGTGTGTTGGTAGTACGTAAGGATGAGTTGGAAGATGCTTTCAACGCTTGCTAGGCTGTCGAATCTTCCCTATGCTTGCTTCTGTTGCACGTACGTACGCAAAAGCTTCAACAACAGATTTCTTCAAGCTTCACCCTTCTTTTCCAAGACTAACAACAACACTAACTCAGCATGCTTTAGGAAATATCGCACGCTCTCGAAACCTATGAATCACGGCTTTATGCCACCCAGCATGCATTGTAATGTAAATCACCAGCCTACATGTTTTGACTACGTTTGCATGTCTGGTTGTGGAAGGCGCCACCGTAACCTTCGCTTCAACTTCAGCTTCGTACATACCAAATGGGGCGCCACAGACGTCAACTCCGAATTCGCTTCGAATTCTGAGCCCTGACTATGCTTCAACATGTAAAATTGTAAAAACTCCGAGTTCGCTTCGAACTCGCTCCGTTTTTCGAAACGTACGCGTGAACAGGACAGTTTGTAACTCAGAGACGTGTGAACAACCGAATTACGTTCCGAATTCGGAGTGAACACGCTCGGAGTAAAATCGGAGCACGTCTGTGGCGCCCCAATGACTGACGCTGTGCCGTGCACAATAGAAGAGGCACTCAGTGGCTCACATTCGCACCAATTTATTTGTCTTGTAAAAAATACTACGCATGCAGTAGGGTACTATTATGGGGTAAAACCGGCCATGGGAAAATCCGGCCACCTAAGCTTCAGGCCCATCTCAGCAACCAATGGACCGATTGAGACAAATACATACCAATCGATTCCTTGAGCTCTCCTCTTTCAAATGAGCTATTTGATTCATCATTTTCTGAAACAGCAAGTTTACATAGGAGTTTAGGTGGCCGGGTTTACCCCATTGTACCCTACTTTACATGCTTACCCAAAGGATAAATTCCGAGGTCGAAAGGCAGCATGATACGCTTGTTGATGAATGTCGTCGTTTTCTCAGCAACGTGATCACTTTTCCCACCCGCCTTGCCCTTTCCACCGCCAGGAAAGAGTGGAAGCCACACCTGAAGATACAAGCAAATCCGCTATTTACTGTATCTGTACGTCCTCACCTCATCCCTGCATCAATCATCAACCCACATTTTTCAGCTATTACCCTCGTCCCTTTACTGAGTTTACCAACTTACCTACCTGCCAGATTCACTACACCACCACTATCATCAACTCATATCATTCATTTCATTAGCGCGCTACACACATAGTGAGTAATTCACGGTGAATTCACAGTTGTGCACATGTCGAACCATAGAGATAGAGACACAGGCGAATTCACCGTCAGCTACAAACTCACCACGTGTGAACAACACGTGAGAATTGTCGTTTCACTCGCTTCGTCTTCATTCCTCTCCCTCCTCAATCAACCCATATCCTTGATGTTTCAGTCTCTCCACTCACCTTCGTCCCCTTGCATCCGCAATGAATCCAGAGCGCCTGAGTCAGCTGAGGCTGTAGCTTATCTCCATCAGCACTGAGAATGCGTGCCACATCTGCTCAACGTACGAAGCCACCAGCAGGGAAGGTTGCAGTTGACTCGTATGATCTTTAGATGTAGATGAAGAAGAAGGATCTGCGATATGTTTCTTTTGCGGCGACAGAGTCACCAGACGGCCGGCCACGTTTACAAGGACCGTGTCAGCCCCCGAGGCGAATTGGGTCGTGCCTGCAAAAGATAAGGGAGCGTTTGAGAGAATGGAAGGAGAGTGCGGGCGTTGCGCAGTGGTAGGTTGTGGGGGCTGGGGGAGGAAAGGAGCGGTTCGATTCCTGTTGAAGAAGAATTATTCTCGATTCGATTTTGTTTACTCTGCGAATTGGGTCGTGCCTGCAAAAGAAAAGCGACTGTTGATTATGCATTTACTTCTTATACGCAGTGTCGTAAATTGTCTGCTTTGTTGTGGGCATTTGATACTATTTTATTTGCAGTAATTATGTGAATAAAACAAGTATAAAAGGAAACTTTGAGAGAATGGAAGGACAGTGTGGCGTAGCGCAGTGGTTGCAGTCGCTCGGGGTCGGGAGGAAAGGAGCGGGTTCGATTCCTGCTGAAGGTAATATTCTCAGCAGCATAGTACTTCTTTTATGCTCGACTTTGCTTGCTGGTACAGACAAGCTTCGTCTCCATTACCTACAACACTTACGCACGTGTAAATAACCTATTGTTCACGTCCTGTACCATAAGCGCGATTCATTACTACGATTCCACAGTATTGGCCACTCTTCTTGAATCAAGGCTGATTCACATCGGAAAGAAGCGCTGGCGTACGCTTAGCGTGCCAATAGCGCGCTACACATGTGGTGAGTAAACTCACGGTGAATTCACGGTGAGTTTGAACTTCCAGTTTTATTTTTCGTGTAGAGCATCCTCACTTGCTCCCACGCGCAAAATTTTTCCCACGTGTTCACACGTGGTGAGTTTCAAACTCACGGTGAATTCACCGGCCTCCCTATGCTTCATCACATACTTAAGGGGAATTCACCGTGAGTTTACTCACCTCGAGTGTAGCACACTAATGGCTCGACATACACGCAAAGACATGAGTCAGCCTTGGATGCGCCGGGCGTACGCCGAGCGCATTTCCGTCCAATGTGAATGAGCCATGAATTATCGTGTACTGCATCCCACGGTATGAAAACATACTGTACGTACTCGAATCATGATTCAAGCTGGTCAACTGTAGACTGACCACACAGGCAGGGTGAGGCACCATATCCGCCACCAGAATATCCGCACACTTCGCAAGGGTCACCTAAAATAAAAGAGCTCTTGTCTTCTGAAGCTGGGTTTATTATTCGCCTTACTCGTCAAGACTACGTGCTTTCTCAACCATCCCCCAGAATAGCGCCGTCTTTTTATGCATTTGTTGTAATTCGCTTATGGGAAATAGGACCGATAAGACCGATTGAGACAAGTATTCTACCAATCCATTTCTTGAACTCTCCTCTTTCAAATGAGCTATTTTACCATGTTCATCATTTGCTGAAGCGGCAAGTTCAGAAGAGCTTAGGTGTCCGGGTCACCACGTATCCGGGTTTACCCCATAGTACCCTACTACCCAACTGTGAACGAGAAGAAGATCGTCTTTCTTCGCGCACTAACTTGAAATAAATAACCGAATATAATGGTTCATTCACAACGCACACAGAAGACATGGGCTAGGCGTGTTCATAGGCACGGAGAGCCAGATACGCCGGACGAACGCCGAGCGCACATACCCTTCAAAGTGAATGAGCCTTAACGCCCTTAACACATATCGCGACCTGGCGTCGGACAACAAGCCGGTACATAACACTCATATATGATATAAACGGACAACAAACGGAGAACAGCTGAACGACTTGTTGCCAACAATGACGCCAGGTCGCGGTATGTGTTAAAATATTACCTCTCCACTATCCCCAGCATAGGCAGCTGCGGCTTCAGCAGTAGATGATACGGAAAGACGATAGAGTGAGATCTTTGCTTCCACGTCGAACGTGACGAGAACGTCAGACAGAGCGCAGCGAGAGCATGAGGATTTGCGCTTCCACAGACCAACGGGAGTGGTACAGATTATCCAGCTGTCTGCAAAAGCATTCAAGCATGTAAACTGTGACGTGCCGCGTTCCGTATGGCGATAGCCGGGCCCTGAAAAGGGGGGGGGGAGAGAAATAGGACAGAACGGGAATCGACCCCGTTACCCTCGAACATAGCTGCGGACTTAGGCACACCACCAGATGCCGGTCCGGGGACATTTGGCTAAACTCAGCTAGCGGTCAGCTCGCGACCCAGTACTTTCTTTTACTGCAACTCGTGAATATCCACGAGTTGCGAACAGTGTTGCCAGATGTACAAAGCACAATTGCACCAGAACTGGCAACACTGGTAATAACCGTTGCGAACCACCCACCCCGGGTGGGTGGTTCGCAACGGTTGCCCGTACGCACCTATTGATTGGGTAGAATCGAAGGTCGTCCCTGCTCTTCTCCACGTCGAAGCATGCGGCCAGGATGAATCCTCTCCAGAGCGCCAGGCCCCCACTCACCACCATCTCTCTCTCCTGTGTCTCGTTGCCAAAGAGGCGCCACTTGCGCCCGCGCAGACTGTAGTGCGCCAGCCCCCGACAGCCCGCCACGCACAGCGTCTCCGTGTCAGAGGCGCAGTACTGAAAAGGAGGTGGAACGTCATGGATGCGGGTTGACCCAGAAGCGGGTGCAGAGGAATCAATGAAAGGTGAAGCATCATCGATACGGGTTGACCCAGAGCGGACGTGGAAATTGAGTGAAAGAATAAATGTGTGTACGTACGTATGTACCTACAGGACGGGGTAATTCGGGCCGGGGATGGGGTAATTTGAGCAGAGGGTGGGTAATTCGGAGCGGGGTTGGGGGTAATTCGGGCGATCCGATCTCACTCTATCTCCTCTCAGGACGGTTCGTTGAAAAGTGTGGTGGATGATCTGTTATCAAAATTCTACTTGCACTTTCATACGTCGGGAAATCTGTTATCAAAATAATACTTTCATGTGCCCAAAAAATTTACAGGTTCCCTGTTTCCGCCGTCACAGCTAACCGAAGATAAAGCAGGCCCAAATTACCCCGCACTATGCAAGTACTACTCTCTCTCATAGGCCAAGAATTGACGAGATAATCGCATGGAATCTGGATGGTGTTCCAGACCGCATGAGGCGCGAAGGCTCCCTGCTCCAACACGCGTATGGGACTCAGGTAGACAGCGTCCGAACCCAACAGGCAAACGTGATCCTCGTGATCCTACAACAAACAAGTGAACATTCACAATACGGACGATATGCGGTAACGCGACTGGGTTGCTTGCATCATATTTTCAAAGTGTGGGAAATCAGGTAAACGCAATTGAACCAGGCAATAGGTGTTGGGCGTCGGGTGTAGGTAGGTATGTAGGTACATACTGTGGCGTAGTAGGTAAGAGACGTGAACTACTGAAGGGTTTACTAGCGAAAGAACCCGATAAAACAGAGCAGGAAAATAAGTACTACGATTTCTCTCAGATTCCTCTACTACTGAAAGGGGCACCGGCTTTATATAGGCGAGTATGGACGCATTACACTATGTAACCATACTGTAGTACAGTACATGCACGTACAGCACATACATAATGTCATGACCAGTCACAACCCACCAACATACGATAGTCGCAATCACCCCAGCGCAATTCGTGACCCAGCACCCGTGGGTTGGTCGATAGTGACCCCAAGGTGTTGGAATCGGTGCCAGCGGAGTCGTTGACCTTGTTCAATTCATCTGGGAGCGGAAAAGGAGCGAGTGAAGACAAAAAATGACGTCGACGACCCCTCAGACACCGATCCAAACACCTCGCCACCCACGTGGAAAAAATACGGCTTTCATTCAATACAAGGTGGCTGGATTTATCCCCCAGTACCCAGTACAAGAGTACCCTATGTACTATGTATGTTTGTACTGTGTACATGAATCAACCCTTCATATACTCTAGCCTATGCACAGATATTTATTTTCACCTAGGAAACTATGGTCCCCTTTTCACACTTACTGCGTCACCGCATATCGTAAACACTGCATACATACAGTACGCGTACCAAGTAGCAGTAGCCGATAGGCGAACCACCACAGCCAAATTGAGCGACAGGCGAGGTATTTGCTCTTTCACGAATAATTCCTGCGACATCCGCCTCAAATTGGCCTCTCCGGATTCGCGCATCGTGTAGCAGGAGCCTTTGGTGGTGGCGTGCGTCACGCGAAACACCAAAAGACACCGCTTGTCCGTCTACAAAAAACAGCACATTTGAGAGAAACTTTAGGCCCCCTCGCACACGTGGTACTTCGCCCCGGGTGACAAAGCTACGTGCGTAATTTACGTTGCTAGTTGGTAGCCTTATGCTTGAAAATGACCAGCAGTGAGCACGTAATCAGACCTCCTGCACACAATAATAAGTATGTAGATTCGCGCGGTGGAAATTATCAAATATTATCAGGTGTACTGTGGGGTAAACCCGGCCATTAAGCTCGACCTTGAACTTTCTGTTTCAGCAAATGATGAACCGACTAGCGAGTAGAGAGTTCAATGAATCGATTGACATAATATAGGCGTCTCAATCGGTCCATTGGTTGCTGAAATATGCAGCCCTGACACTTAGGTGACCGGATTTTCCCATTACCGTGTTTACCCCAGAGTACCCTAATAATTAGGTAGCTGGTAGTCCTCTGTACTTAAACCCATAATCCGTTTCCTGTATTTAGGCGTACGACGCTGTGCTATGTGAACCAGACTATAGTAGAATTGGAATTGCTGGGACCCATGCATTATATATCTCCGGTTCTAGCGACCGTAGAGCAAAGCGGTTAAAAATCTCTCGATAACTTTAGCTCGCCTGGAAAATAAAAAAAACCGCATGCGTCTACGTGCCCTCTGTGTCGAGAAATCGCCAAATTCCTGAAGTACAGGGTGTCTCATAATAAACCATCCACCTTCCCATGCATGTAACTCTGGAACCACACCATAGATTTTAATGCGGTTTTTTGTATTCTGTAGGCAAGGCTTCAACTGAGATGTGTACAAAATTTTAGCTTCCTAGGCCCAGTGGAAGCTGCTCAAACACCTTTTTCCTCCAGCGGTCAAAAACAAGGTTTTTCGAACTGGTAGTGCTGATTTAGGGGTAATTCTGTCCATGAGTCATAGTAAAATTAGCCTCGTAATGAAGAAAGATGTCCTAAAATGCTAGGAAATGTGTATCTCATGCATTATCCCCAGTGCCAGCATAGCAAACGCATGAAACAGGGTATCTTGAAAAACTAAAACCGATATTTTCTCCATAGTAAAGGAAAACGTCGAGTTTGAGCTTTGAGATTCAAACCGTCGTAGTCTCCGAAGTATGTGAACCACATAGTTGAAATTTTGTATACTTACTTGTTGAAGCCATGGCTACAAAATACAAAAAACCGCATAAAAATCTAAGATGTGGTTCCAGAATTACATGCACGGAAAGGTGGATGGTTTATTATGAGACACTCTGTACTAAAAATGTACACTTTTTTTCGATTATTCAGCATAACTGAACAAGCCGCAAATACTTTTTCATTAAAACTAGCCTATCCTATGTAGAATTTGATGCAGATTTCAAAAATAGTATTGGTGTTTCAAAAAATTTAACCCCTACCCAAAAATTGTCAAAAATATACAAATTTTGCAAAATTATATACTAGGGGTTAAATTTTTTTAAAACACCGATACTGTTTTTGAAATCTACCCCAAATTTTACATAGGATAGGCTACTTTTAATGAAAAAGTTTTTGCGGCATTGTTCATTTATGTGGAATAATCGAAAAAAGTGTACCTTTTTAGTACATTTTTAGTACTTAAGGAAATCGGTGATTTCTCGACATAGAGGGCACGTAGACACATGCGGTTTTTTTTATTTTTCAGGCGAGCTAAAGTTATCGAGAGATTTTTAACCGCTTTGCTCTACGGTCGCTAGAACCGGAGATAAATAATGCATGGGTCCCAGCAATTCTAGTTCTACATTAGACTCTAGACTTACCTACCTTGACTGCCAAAGCGAGAGAATCGGGTTTCCATATCACAGATACGTTCGCTCCTCTTTCACTCAAATCCGCTTCAGGTCGGGTAAAAGCAGTCAGTAACACTCTAGGCTAAAAACAAAAAGCAACCAACAAAAATCCATTAAAAATAACATCATATTGTATGTAAGGTTTTGGTACCGTACCGTACCATTCACAATATGGACCAGTTGCGTTGTCGCGATTGGGTTGGTTGGCCGATAGCGACCCCGCGGTATTTAGTGAAAGTTTGGATCGGTGCCTGCGGGGTCGTCGACGTCATTTGTTGTCAATTCTTCTTTTCACTCGCTCCTTTTCCGCACCCGGATGACTGAACAACGTTGACACCCCAGTCGGCAGCTATCTAAACTTCCACTACCGGAGGGTAGTTATCGATCAACCCCATCGCGATAACGCAACTGGTCAATAACACCCGGATTCTTTTCCTACGTGTGCTAAAAAGATTAGTATGCTTCTGGAGGTAAGAACGGCGAAAAGTCGCTTATCCCTGTTGCCCGAAATGCTGAGAACTTTCTGATCAAACTCTGTAGACGAAGAATTCAGGCTCAAATGAACGGGAGCTCCGGTAGGAAAAATCATTGCGGAGAAAATGCTGTCGCAGGTTGCACAAAGCGATCGAATCACAGCGGTCAGTTAGTGCACAGTTTCGCGGAAATAAATAACAAATTTGGAAGCAGCAGAAAAAAAAGATGAAAATCCATGGACTACTCTAGAAATGAAGGTTCTGCTTCTGGACTGGAAAGTAATATACCTGTGTACACGAGCGGGGTTAGCGACGTTGTTTTGTGCATGAGTCTTTCACAAACTACAGTGCAATTTAGGTGAACTATTGTAATTTTCGGCAGTTACTAAACAAAATACTCATCATTGGCAGTCTGTAGTTCCATTCTGTTGGCAATGCGTGAATAAAAGCAGGTCATATGAGAAAATCAATCAGTCAGACAAATCTTGAAAGTGCTTTCAGCTCCCTTGCTGTGATAAGGACTGATCTGGACATTATCTCACATCATAGTGCTTGAATTGCATATCAACATAGGGCTCCTGTTCTCTACATTTCTGGGTTATTGGTTATGGATCACTCCAAAGTTGGGCAAAACAGTCAAAACAGAGTTTCAGCACTGAGTTGGGTATCAAAGCTGTATTATCATGGCATTGCTGTAATAGGCCCATTCACCCCATTGCAACTTGAAACGCCATTTTCAATCGTTTACTAACCTCATGAGTCATGGCACTGTTGGTGAGTTGTCTAGCACTGAAGCCAATCAACATCAATGGTAAAGCAGCCAGCACCAGGCAATAGCTAAGTCATCCACAGCTCAGCTGCTGTCGAGTGGACACGCATGGAAAACATCTCTTGTTGTAGCGCTTGAAATTCTGATCAGGATAGGCTATTTCTGAATCTAATATAATGTTTGGCAATGAGGTAGAAATGTCGCCCTAAAATATTATGTTCCATATGCACTCTTACTTAGCAATGAATAGGCCTGCAATAGTTCATAGGGAAATTATATCAACATACAACAGGCAAATCAAAATATTTAGAGTCGACTAAATGAGGAAATGGCTCATCTTTCATTTCATATCCAAACTATCTCAATGTGTTTCCTCCTTATACAAATATATTCATTTCACTGGAGACAGCTCACCTACGTATGTAGAAAACATAGCCGTTCCCTTCCGTTCTAACCCCGCTTGCGTACGCACATATTTGAAATCGCGCTAACTTTCCGCTCCATATACGTCGTTGTTACTATAGAACTCCATGGAAAATCAGACAAAATTCACGTACCTCTACCTCTTGAGCGCGCGCCCGGCGCTTGTTGAATGCAAAGGACGCGCAGAGTGAAGCGGAGCGCGTGCTCTAGGAACGAGTACGTGCGTGTTTGTTTCCTTTTCGTTTTATTTTTAACCGGAAAAAGTGTTGCCAACTCAAATGCTTCGAAAGGATGCTTGCTGTTGGCCCGTGGCCGGTAGTAAAGTTTCACGATATGCAAACATTCTGGTCTGATCCTGATCCCATTTCATATTGCAGCCCAAACTATTCATATTCATATTGCAGCCCAAACCCTATTGCAGATCTGGAGACCCTATTGCAGATCTGGAGACCCTATTGCAGATCTGGAGACCCTATTGCAGATCTGGAAACCCTATTGCAGATTTTGCAGCCCTATTGCAGATCTGGAGACCCTATTGCAGATCTGGAAACCCTATTGCAGATCTTGCAACCCTATTGCAGATCTGGAAACCCTATTGCAGATTTTGCAGCCCTATTGCAGATCTGGAGACACTATTGCAGATCTGGAGACCCTATTGCAGATTGCAGATTGCAGACCCTAAGTGGATGGCGCGAACTGTGAGACACTTGAATGAATATGCAAACCCACACCTTTTTCGTCTCCTTTCCTGGTCCAGACTTGATGAGTAGAGGGCCGAAATAGTCCAGTCCCGTGTAGATGAATGAAGCATGCGGCTGTACCCTACTCACTGGAAGCTGAGGCATCACAGCAGCTGCGTATGGGCCGCCGTGGAAGGTACGACACAGCACACACTTCTGTACCAAACTCCACACACTCTTTCTACCCTCTGTGGAATCCAGTACTGCTTGCGAACTCTGCTTAAAGTGTGTACCGTGCTTGCATGTTTCAGTGTCTCGTGGGCTTCGAGAATAGCCAGCTTGGTGTAGTCGCCTTTCCTCGACAGGAGAATGGGTGCTACGTGGTCCTCGTCGCCTCTCATGTTCTTCACTCGACCAACGCATGCATGCATTGTGTAGATATCGCACGCCTACACTCTACTCTGTTCAATTCAGAACCAGCGAAAGTGCGTTTGTTGCTATGCTGTTGTTGTCTGTTGGTCGAGTGGAGTGAATGCATGCCTGTGATGCCGTTTGAATTATCTTTGTGTTGTGTTGTAGGCGTGTATTTTGAAATGATGCTGAAGGACGGGAGCGAAACTTCCTTCTGGATTCGTAATCTCCAACTCTACTCGTCTGGCATCCTCAGTGCGGGCTTGGGCTGTGCAATGAAGGACGGCGCTCGCATCGGGCAACACGGATTCTTCTTCGGTTACGACAACAGAGTCTGGGTCATCGTCGGTAAGTATAGAACAGAAGTCGTGGGCTACTACGCGGGGACAGGATGGTATTATAAGTATAGACCAGTGCGTTGTCGCGATGGGGTTGGTCCACAACGGCTCCGCGGTAATAACAGTTTGGATGGGTACGGCACGGAATGTCGACAATACAGAGTGTCTCATAATAAACCGTCCACCTTTCCGTGCATGTAACTCTGGAACCACGTCTTAGATTTTTATGCGGTTTTTTGTATTTTGTAGCCAAGGCTTCAACAAGTAAGTATACAAAATTTCAACTATGTGGTTCACATACTTCGGAGACAACGACGGTTTGAATCTCAAAGCTCAAAATCGACGTTTTCCTTTACTATGGAGAAAATATCGGTTTTAGTTTTTCAAGATACCCTGTTTCATGCGTTTGCTATGCTGGCACTGGGGATAATGCATGAGATACACATTTCCTAGCATTTTTAGACATCTTTCTTCATTACGAGGCTAATTTTATTATGACTCATGCACAGAATTACCCCTAAATCGGCACTACCAGTTCGGAAAACCTTGTTTTTGACCGCTGGAGGAAAAAGGTGTTTGAGCAGCTTCCAATGGGCCTAAAAAGCTGAAATTTTGTACACATCTCAGTTGAAGCCTTGCCTACAAAATACAAAAAAACCGCATTAAAATCTATGGTGTGGTTCCAGAGTTACATGCATGGGAAGGTGGACGGTTTATTATGAGACACCCTGTAGTTCAGTCTCTGAGTCTTTGTTCAGTCTTCTGGGTCTTTATCGATCAACTCAATCGCGACAACGCGACTGGTCCTTAGTGGACTACACGCGTGGCGAGTAAACTCATGATGAATTCACGGCGAGTTCGAACTTCAAGTTTCAAGTTTTTTTCGGCATTTTTGAGCATGTTTACACACGGTCGTGAATACGGTGAATTCGCCGCTGTCCCTTTGCTCCAACGCATACGGAAAGAGTGTTGTGAATTCTCCGTGAGTTCACGTACTGCCGTTGTTGTTATTATTGTCTCTTGCCTGCGTACTGTTTTACGTACTGCGTTGCGTACGTATGGCAATAGCAGCGTCCGAGGCCAGTATTGTACGTAAACCAGTTCTAGTATGTAAGGCGAGTTATAGTTAGCCAAATACCGGCACGTGGCCGTGTGCCTAAACGTCCACAGCTGCGCCCGAGGGTAGCGGGTTCGATTCCCGTTCGGTCCTACGTATTCCCCCCCCCCCCCCTTTCAGGGCCCGGCTAGATATCGCCATATGGAACGCGGCACGTCACAGACAGTACTCTACTGTAATTACTGTAATATTCGTAGGTTTGTTGAGCGCTGGTGGGATCTACATATCTGGTGATGAAGTATCTGGACAATTTGCTGAAGAGCTTCGCCTCCGCTGTCAGCATCATTCTAGTCTGCGTCGTCTCCTACTATCTGTTCCAGAGCGCACTCGGTCTCTTCTTCCTACTCGGCAGCTATACAGTCTGCGGCGCCATCCTTTTCTACAACTCCGTCCCGGAATGAGCAGTAAAGAGGGCAATGGCAAGTATGTATTGTAGGCCTAACGTATCACCAAAAATATATAATCCCTGTATAGAGAAGAATGGCCTACGTAGTGAAAAGTAACGAAGCAATCCCTGACTAGTTTTGGCCCCAATATATTCGATATCCAATTTATTCGATATCGAATTTGTTCGATTTTACGAAACCTTTTTATTGAGGATTCCATATCGAATAAACGAGTAAATTGGATAAATTGGTTTCGTAATATCGAATAATTGGATATCGAATAAATTGGTTTCGTAATATCGAATAAATTGGATATCGAATAAATTGGTATCGAATATATTGGGGCCAAAACTAGTCAGGGATTGCTTCGTTACTTTTCACTACGTAGGCCATTCTTCTCTATACAGGGATTATATATTTTTGGTATCACACTGAGTGGTAGTGTAGTACTCAAGTCGTCCTGCGTAGCTTGCATGTAGCCTACACACTTCTGCTAATAGGAGTACACGATACTCGAGAGGTAGGGACTGTACAGCGAGATTACTTACCCGCACATCACCCGCATTACATAACTGAATGTGTGCGTTTGTGCCTTGCCCCTTATCGAGGCATTCTCTCTTGCTTTACTCATTGTACGTACAATATATTGTAGTAGGTACATAGCCATAGGTTTTCGTGGTTTCTGTTGAATCTTCTTGCTCTACTAGAACTGCCTAGTCCTTTACGCACTGTGTGATAGTCGCTTTATAACACTGATATACCGGTCATTCTTGATTCCAGTGAATATTCTAGCCTGCTTGTGCAATAAAGATTTTCGCATTGTTGTCGATGTTGCATTGGTTTGTTGGGAGATGTCGTTGTTATTTCGACGTGGAATGCTTTATTTGCTTGAATGGATGAATGCTTCTCGCGGTGGCTATGACGTGGTGGCGGCTGCGCTAAAATAATCTTCACATCACCGGAAATTGCTTGCTTGATAGGCCTATCGATGTAGAATTAGTCTGGTTTTGTTATTAGGATTGGCAGCTTTGGTTCGATCAGACCAGCACAGTATGCAGAGAAGCAATCCGGGTATTGCGACGACTTCCTCCTCCTGCGGTGGGCGTCCACTCTCTCATCTGTCAGAAGTCTCATCTGGTGATACAAGCGAGAAGAAGCAGAAACAGGTCGACGCCATTCTGACCTTGGTTGATGCGCTGATGTCGCCTGAGGAAATTTACACCAACTTCTTGCCTAGAATATTCGATCAACTTCCAACGGAACTTCTGGATCGAATGATCAAAGTACTATACATAGATAGTGTATACTAACTTACCGTATTTTTGGGTGTATAGCCCCATGGGGCTATACAAAAATCGAGAGGTCTGATGGGGGGTTATACACTGGGGGGGGGGATATACAATGGGGGGAAATATACACTGGGCAAAATTTATGTTTTTGAGAGGTGTGTAGAGGCATGTTTTTGAGGTCAAAAGTATGTGTTTTAGGGCATAATCGCGGTCAAAACAGGGTTATTCTAGTACAAGACATGCTCAGCTAAGCCTATAGGCATAGTAGCTTGGTGTAGGAGTGGCTATAGCTAGCTTATGACCAGCTTACATAGGTAGGCTAGGTACCTTCCAGTACATGGGGGGTTATACACCAGGGGGGATATACACTGGGCAAAATTTATGTTTTGCCAATGGGGGGTTATACACTGGGGGGGGATATACAATGGGGGGGGATATACACCCAAAAATACGGTATGTCCTACGCTGTATGTTCTGATATATGTGCTAATTGTGCTGTACCTACCTACAGTATGTTACATGTTACATGCCTATTTGCTTGAGTATTTGCGTGTACGGACGGCTAAGTTTGGTTTTTTTAAGGAAGAATTGACCCCAAGGTTGAAGAGCAGAGATGCTGTCGCGCAGCTGCCTGATTTTCTGGCCGCGATCTCGTTGGATCCCATTGGCCCAAGATATCGCTCTTCCACAAGAATCTACCACCTTCCACCGAGACTGATAGGCAAAATCGTCTCTTTCGTGCCGGCTGCTGGAGCGAAGGAAGCCGCCAAGCTGGAAAAGGTCAACAGAACGTTCAAGCGATTCTCTTGGCTTCAGGTGAAGAAGATGAGGCTGAAGATAGCGGATCACAAAGACAAAGCACACATCAACTTCAGCATGTGGGATGGCTCTAAGTGGAAGAACTGTGGTAGAAGGGAAGCGAAGTTTTTTCGCTACGTGTCTATAAAAAAAAAAACAAAAAAACCAACCAAAAAAAAAAACCAAAAAAAACCACCAAAAAAAAAAAAAAAAAAAAAAAAAAAAAAAAAAAAAAAAAAAAAAAAAAAAAAAAAAAAAAAAAAAAACCAAAAAAAAAAAAAAAAAAACAAAAAAAAAAAACACCACACACCCCCCACAACCCCCCACCCCCCCCCCCAACCACCCCCACCCCCCCCGGGCTTATTGGAAGAGAGCGGAGAACCTGGATGAGCTTTCGCTGGGGCTGAAAGAACGGTCTATCAAAAGGGAATCTGTGGAAAGGTGGATGATCAAATTGGCGGATTTGATGCGCGAAACGCCAAGAGCCATCGCCAAGATTACGTGGGATATGGACGGCGTCTGGGATGTTGATGAAATCCTGTATCCTCCTCCTCCATCTATTGTGGCGTTTGTTCAGGCCTGTCGACATTCTCTGACGCATTTCGATTGCTTTTTCGAAGCACGTGGCCACGAAGTGTGCCAGACTTTGGCTGCCTGTTTGGCCGGGTGCGATCAGCTGGAATACTTGTGTCTTCCTCATTTCATCCGTTTGAGTGAGTGCGCCAGCATCCTTTCGGGCAAGAGCCAGTTGAAGAAGTTGGACATCTGGTGTGACGAGGTTGATTACCCCGGCCTCTTCACAGGCTTATCTGAGTTGCAGCGAGCCAAAGATGAAGCTGGCAGAGAGGCGCCCTCATTGTTTCTGGAAGCCGCTACCTCGGACGGCGCCAAGTTTTTTACGGTGGCTGCAGGCATCGAAGATCTTTTGCTTCCGATGATCACGAAGATAGAATTGTCCTTGTTTATTCATGATGAAGATCAACAACCTCCACAGGAAGCTTTCGAGGGTCTTTGGCGGGTGCTTCCTAATCTAGAGTTGTTCACAATGGAGGATGATAGTGAAGATTTTCCTATGCTAAGGGTTCGGCTTTTTCTCACCTTCTTGCAAGCATACGAAAGGAAGAAGGGCGTTCGCCGATTGGAGGTTCTGGGCGCATCGGATCTGATTCTGGAGGAATGTGCTGCGTTTCGAGCTGGCGTAGGGCGAGAACCAATGATTGATAACTCTACTCATGTGGATCAACTGGAGAAGGGCGATGTGATCATTCAGTTTCGCAGCGGAAACGCCACCGTTCAGTGCACTAAAACCACTGGTCACTGAGAATTTGACATACTATATTGAAATACTTGATGCCGCGTTCATAAGCGGACATAGATGTACCTGACGTGTCGTCAATAGGTACTTATACTTTTCTTTCACCACACGTACATATGTACAGTACGCATGCATGTATGCCTTGCGGGCGCCGACATTACATAGATATCTGTCTGTGCGATTGTCCCTTGCCCCTTATCGAGGCATTCTGTCTGTGCTTGTGCAATAGTAAAGATTAGAGATGCCGCGATATATCGATATCGATATCGAATTAGTCGATATATCGAATTTTTTTCTGGTATCGATATCGATATCGTATCGAATTTCTAAATTTTGAAAATATCGATATCGATCTCGATATCGGTCTTTTTTCAAACAGCAATATCGATATCGATATCGTATCGAATTTTGGCAAAAGTAAAATATCGATATCGATCTCGATATCAAGCCATTTTGCTCAAAAATATCGAAATTTTGATGCATTTGCAGCGCCTTTTTTTGGCCAAAAATTTGCTCGCACACCTATGATTCAGTGAAAATGTTCGCCAACCAAGTACATGCATGTACGACCCTTGACAGGTTGTGGTGGTGATGTGGTACTGTAATGTTCTGTATATAGCCCCCTCATGTATAGCCCCAAATCAGCCACCAATGTCATTTGCTTTCATGTATAGCCCCCTATTGCGAACCACAAAAAGCAGAGGGGTAAAAATCAAGTGTTTTTTC
The DNA here is from genome assembly GCA_030247985.1 of Epsilonema sp. ZAB3_2. Taxonomy (NCBI): domain Eukaryota; kingdom Metazoa; phylum Nematoda; class Chromadorea; order Desmodorida; family Epsilonematidae; genus Epsilonema; species Epsilonema sp. ZAB3_2. The sequence continues at coordinate 44,892 of JASAMW010005191.1, forward strand.
ACAAAAAACAGCATTTTTGAGGTGATTCAGTGTTTTTAAGGTGATTTTTGTGGTCATCAGTCATTTGTCTTTGATTGCCAAACTTGCAAAATTGATTGTGAATTAGCTGAAAAAGCTTCTTTATTACTCAGAGCTACCTTCGCATAGTGTACAACAGCTTTATTGGTACGCTGTGAAGAAATTTTGATCGATTTTTAGCCATTTTCAAAATATCGATATCGATCTCGATATCGAGTCGATATTCTGCCCAAAATATCGATATCGATATCGATATCGACCCTTTGAAAATTTTAGATATCGATATCGATATCGTATCGAATTTTCAAAAGTTTAAAATATCGATATCGATCTCGATATCGGTCATTTTACAAAAGGTAGTATCGATATCGATATCGATATCGATTTTCTGACAGTTCTGATATCGCGGCATCTCTAGTAAAGATGTTCGGTTCGCATGTTTGTCGATGTTGCAGTTTTTGGGATTTTTCGTTGGTATTCAACGTGTAGAATGCTTCATTTGCTTGGCAATGATGCCAGCTAAACGGACTATAGCGTACTTGCACCATCTAAAGAGTGAAAGTAGTATTATGGACTTTGCTTGAGAACAGACAATGGATGTGACTACAACAACAGTCCTTTGGCTGGTGTGAAGATTTTGGATTTCACTCGGATATTGGCAGGTCCCTACTGTTCTATGATTTTGGGCGACTTGGGCGCTGATATTTGGAAATTGGAGAGACCAGGTAGGGATGTGCGTATACCACCACCTGTTATGCTGTGTTCACAAGACTTATATGTGTACGTCCGTACCGGTGTGTTCACATGGAGGCTGTACGTTCGGGCGTATGGACGTCTTGTGAACGCGGCATAATCGCATATTTGAGGTTCGCAGTAGCGCAGAGCCCACCCGCTGTATATCTCTTTTCCTATTGGACATAAGAAAAGGTACTACTTGACTGACGTACGTATTGCGCTTGCGCACGGCTTGGTATCTGTTCTGTTGTGTATGGTGTCTGTTCTGTTTTTCGGGCTTGGGTGATGACACGAGACAATGGAGACCGCCCTCGGTTGGAGATCAAAGCTGCTACTTTGTGGCTGTGAACAGAAACAAACGCAGTTTGGCTCTGGATTTGAAGACGGCCAAAGGTCGGGACATTGCGTGACTGGTATGTCCAGTATCGCGTTAAAATCCAATACAAATGGTTTGTCATTGAGCGATTTTGAATTTGCGATCTAGTGCTAAAGTCTGGCCAATAGCAGTTGGCACTTGGACTCAAGGCGAGTTGCGTAGTTTGCATGTACTTCTGCTTAATAGGAGTACACGAAGCGTGGATAGAAATCCGTATTTGTAAATCTATTTTACGCAACGCGCCTTGAGTCCAAGTGCCAACTGCTATTGGCCAGACTATAGCAAGGTGCTGCTTTTGCTTTCTAGCTGGCTGTGAAGGCTGACGTTCTTTTGGAGAATTTTCTTCCTCGGTTGGAGATCAAAGCTGCTACTTTGTGGCTGTGAACAGAAACAAACGCAGTTTGGCTCTGGATTTTAACCGATACTGAATATGCCTGCCAACTCCATTCATTGGTGATCACGCCTGAGCACGAAAAAAAAGAAGCTCCAGTACTGAAGGTGATCACGCGTGAGCATAGGTGATCACGCGTGAGCATTTATGAAGTCATAAGTGCTCACGCGTGATCACCTATGCTCATGCGTGATCACCTTCAGTACTGGAGCTTCTTTTTTTCGTGCTCAGGCGTGATCACCAATGAATGGAGTTGGCAGGCATATTCAGTATCGGTTAAGACGGCCAAAGTTCGGGACATTGCGCGACAAGTATGTCCGGTATCGCGTTGAAATCCAATACATATGGTTTGTCATTGAGCGATTTTGAACTGTGCGATCTAGTAGCTAGCTGAATGCTGCTTTTGCTTTCTAGCTGGCTGTGAAGGCTGACGTTCTTTTGGAGAATTTTCTTCCGGGAACGATGCAGCAATTTGGCTTGTCTTATCCTCAGCTGCAGTCTGTGGCTCCTCGATTGGTTTACTGCTCCATCACGGGTAGGGTACTGTGGGATAAACCCTGTCATGGGCCAAGTCCGAGACCTACCTACATACGTATAATATGTTCTACGTGTACGGTACACTAGTGCGCTACACACGAGGTGAGTAAACTCACGTTGAATTCCCCGTAAATATGTGATGAAGCATAGAGATGCTGGTGAATTCACCGTGAGTTTGAGTACATTGTAGTGCCAGTATATAATCTGTTACGTACTGCGTACGTATGGCAATAGCGTCCGAGGCCAGTAGTGTACGTAAACCAGTCCTAGGTATGTAAGGCGAGTTTAGCCAAAAAGTCCCCGGACCGGTCCCTGGTGGGGTTGCCTAAGTCCGCAGCTGTGTCCGAGGGTAACGGGTTCGATTCCCGTTCGGTCCTATTTCTCTCCCCCCTTTTCGGGGCCCGGCTATCGCCATACGGAACGCGGCACGTCACATGGAGGACCGACGAAAAGGAACCCGAAGCCGTCCGGAGGTGTTGGGCAGACATCTTGATCAAAATGCCTCGGACCAGGAGTGTCCAGTAGTGGACGGCGAGGGCGCCTGCTTGGCGGGCGGGATGTTACGTACTGCGTACGTATGGCAATAGCGTCCGAGGCCAGTAGTAGTGTACGTAAACCAGTTCTAGGTATGTAAGGCGAGTTTAGCCAAAAGTCCCCGGTCCGGTTGCTGGTGGGGTTGCCTAAGTCCGCAGCTGTGTCCGAGGGTAACGGGTTCGATTCCCGTTCGGTCCTATTTCTCTCCCCCCCTTTTCGGGGCCCGGCTATCGCCATACGGAACGCGGCACGTCACAAATCATACCTATATACAAAGCTGTAAAGTGCCTGGGTTGTTCCAGCCACTCAGCTACCGTATTTACCTGTGCATAGCCCCCCCCCCTATGCATAGCCCCCCCCTATACATAGCCCCATATTGGCAAAACATAAACAAGCTGCTCTTCGAAAAAGTTCATTTTTCCTTTACAGATGCGCTGCTATTTTGGAAGTGCGTTTGCATGCGGAGTAGCTGGAGTTACAACCTTATAGAAGATTCGCTAGTTCGTGAACCTCAACCGCACGCCTTGCAGGCATGAAGGAGGGCTCTTACGAATATGCTGCAAGTAATGGAGTCGCAGTCGTATAGAAGATGTGCTAGTTCGGGAGCCGCGACCGCATGCCTTGCTGGCATGAAGAGGGGCTCTTATGAACATGCTGCAAGTAATGGAGTCTCAGGGGTTTAGAGGAGATATGCTATTTGGGAAACCGGGACGCGCATGCCTTGCTGGCATGAATGGGGGCTCTTACGAACATGCTGCAAGTAAATGGAGTCGCAGCCGTTTAGAAGATACGCTAGTTCTTGAACCGTGACCGTATGCCTTGCTGGCATGAAGGGGTCATGAACATGCTGCAAGTATGGAGTTGCAGCCGTTTAGAAGATACGCTAGTTCTTGAACCGCGACCGCATGCCTTGCTGGCATGAAGGGGGGCTCTTACGAACATGCTGCAAGAAACGGAGTTGCAGCCGTTTTAGAAGATAATGGAACGAAGTCCGAACCGGGCGACTGCATGCCTTGCTGGCATGAAGGGGGGCTCTTACGAACATGCTGCAAGTAATGGAGTCGCAGCCGTTTAGAAGATACGCTAGTTCTTGAACCGCGACCGCATGCCTTGCTGGCATGAAGGGGGGCTCTTGCGAACATGCTGCAAGTATGGAGTCGCAGCCGTATAGGAGATACGCTAGTACAAGAAGCGGAAGCTATGATGCATAAGAAAAAGGGCGACATGCTACAAGTAATGGAATCGCAGCCATATAGGAGATACGCTAGTACAAGAAGCAGAAGCTTTGATGCATAAAAAGGGTGACATGCGCTACAAGTAATGGAATCACAGCCATATAGGAGATGCTAAAGCAAGAAGCAGAAGCTTTGATGCATAAAAGGGTGATATTACAAGTACGGAGTCGCAGCCACAGAGGACCGAACGGGAATTCAACCCGTTACCCTCGGACACAGCTGCGGACTTAGTAAACCCGACCAGGGACCGGTCCGGGGACTTTTGGCTAAACTCGCCTTACATACCTAACTCGGTTTACGTACACTACTACTGGCCTCGGACGCTATTGCCACGACGAGTACGTAACATCCCGCCCGCCAAGCAGGCGCCCTCGCCGTCCACTACTGGCCAGTTCTTGTCCGAGGCATTTTGATCAAGATGTCTGCCCAAAAGGACCTCCGGTCTAGCTTCGGGGTTCCTTTTCGTCGGTCCTCCATGTGACGTGCCGCGTTCCGTATGGCGATAGCCGGGGCCCCGAAAAGGGGGGGAGAGAACAGGACCGAACCCGTATCGAACCTGTTACCCTCGGACACAGCTGCGGACTTAGAAAATCGCCACCAGGGACCGGTCCGGGACTTTTGGCTATCTTTGCCTTACATACCTACAACTTGTTTAGGGACACGTATGACTGGCCTCGGACGTCATTGCCATACGTACGCAGTACGTAACAGATTATAGACTGGCACTACAATGTACTCAAAATGATGGCTAATTTGACGAATATCTCTATGCTCTATCACATATTTACGGGGGTATTTTAAATGAGTTTACTCACCTCGTGTGTAGCGCACTAGTGTAGTTGTACACGTAGAACATATTATACGTATGTAGGTAGGTCTCGGACTTGGCCCATGGTCAGGGTTTATCCCACAGTACCCTACCCGTGATGGAGCAGTAAACCAATCGAGGAGCCACAGACTGCAGCTGAGGATAAGACAAGCCAAATTGCTGCATCGTTCCCTGTAAAGAAAATTCTCCAAAAGAACGTCAGCCTTCACAGCCAGCTAGAAAGTAAATCTAGCATTCAGCTAGCTACTAGATCGCACAGTTCAAAATCGCTCAATGACAAACCATATGTATTGGATTTCAACGCGATACCGGACATACTTGTCGCGCAATGTCCCGAACTTTGGCCGTCTTAACTGATACCGAAGATGCCTGCCAACTCCATTCATCGGCGATCCCGCCTGAGCACGCGAGAGCTCCAGCACCGGGAGGTGATCACGCGTGAGCATAGCGTTTTAACGCGTGAGCACTTATGACTTCATAAATGCTCACGCGTGATCACCCACGCTCAGTCGTGATCACCTTCCAGAGACTGCAGTTTTTTCTTTTTCGGGGCTCAGGCGTGATCACTGATGAATGGCAGTCTACAGGCATATTCAGTATCGGTTAAAATCCAGAGCCAAACTGCGTTTGTTTCTGTTCACAGCCACAAAGTAGCAGCTTTGATCTCCAACCGAGGAAGAAAATTCTCCAAAAGAATGTCAGCCTTCACAGCCAGCTAGAAAGCAAAAGCAGGACCGCGCAAGAGTCCGGCCAATAGCAGTTGGCACTTGGACTCAAGGTGTGTTGCGTAAAATAGATTTACAAATGCGGATTTCTGTCCACGCTTCGTGTACTCCTATTAAAAAGAAGTACATAAAAATGATTGTAACCTGCCTTGAGTCCAAGTGCCAACTGCTATTGGCCAGACTTTAGCACTAGATCGCAAATTCAAAATCGCTCAATGACAAACCATTTGAATTGGATTTTAACGCGATACCGGACATACCAGTCTATCCAACGTCCCGACCTTTGGCCGTCTTCAAATTAAAGCCAAACTGCGTTTGTTTCTGTTCACAGCCACAAAGTAGCAGCTTTGATCTTCAGTCCAGGGCGGCTTCCATCGTCTGGTCTCATCACCCAAGCCCGAAAAACAGAACAGACACCATACACAACAGAACAGATACCAAGCCGTGCGCAAGCGCAATACGTACGTCAGTCTAGAAGTACCCCATCTGATGTCCTAGAGGAAACAGCCATAGGCAGCGGGTGGAACTTTGCGCTACTGCGAACCTCAAATATTGCTATGATGCCGCGTTCACAATACGTTCATACGCCCGAACGTACAGCCTCCATGTGAACACACCGGTACGGACGTAGACATATAAGTCTTGTGCAACACAGCATAACAGGTGGTGGTATAAACTTATATTCTTACCTGGTCTCTCCAATTTCCATATATCAGTGCCCAAGTTGCCTAAAATCATAGAACAGTAGGGACCTGCCAATATCCGAGTGAAATCCTAAGTCTTCACACCAGCCAAAGGACTGTTGTTGTAGTTAATTCCATTGTCTGTTTTTTTAAGCAAAGTCCATAATACTACTTTCGACTCTTTAGATGGTGCAAAGTACGCTATAGTCCGTTTAGCTGGCATCATTGCCAAGCAAATGAAGCATTCTACACGTTGAATACCAACGAAAAATCCCAAAAACTGCAACATTGACTAATATGCGCCCCGAACATCTTTACTAGAGATGCCGCGATATCAGAACTGTCAGAAAATCCATATTGATATATTTATTTATACTACCTTTTGAAAAATGACCGATATCGAGATCGATATCGATATTTTAAAAGCCTCCAAATTCGATACGATATCGATATCGATATCTAAAATTTTCAAATGGTCGATATCGATATCGATATCTCTATTTTGGGCAGTTTATTGATTCCGATATTGAGATCGATATCGATATTTTGAAAATGGCTAAAAATCGATCAAAATTTCTTCACAGCGTACCAATAAAGCTGTTGTACACTATGCGAAGGTAGCTCTGAGTAATAAAGAAGCTTTTTCAGCTAATTCACAATCAATTTTGCAAGTTTGGCAATCAAAGACAAATGACTGATGACCACAAAAATCACCTTAAAAACACTGAATCACCTCAAAAATGCTGTTTTTTGTGCAAAAACACTTGATTTCCCTTGCTTTTTGTGGTTCGCAATAGGGGGCTATACATGAAAGCAAATGACATTGGTGGCTGATTTGGGGCTATACATGAGGGGGCTATATACAGAACATCACAGAACCTCATTACGATGAATACCTGTCTAGGGAAGTACAATGGTACGTACTATGTTGGCGAAAATTTTCACTGAATCATAGGTGTGCGAGCAAATTTTTGGCCAATTTAAGGCGCTGCAAATGCATCAAAATTTCGATATTTTTTGACCAAATTGGTTGATATCGAGATCGATATCGATATTTTACTTTTGCCAAAATTCGATATGATCACTAGTTCTAAATTGCTGTTTCCAAAAAAAAGACTGATATCGAGATCGGATATCCAAAATTCTTCAAAAATTAGAAATTCGATCCTATATCGTCGATATCGATACCAGAAAAAAATTCGATATATCCACTAATTCGATATTGATATCGATATATCGCGGACATACCTACCTCTTTACCATTGCACAAGCACAGAACAGAATGCCTCGATAAGGGGCAAGGGACAATCGCACAGACAGATATCTATGTAATGTCGGCGCCTTCAAGGCATACATGCATGCGTACTGTACATATGTACGTGTGGTGAAAGAAAGTATAAGTACCTATTGACGACACGTCAGGGTACATCGGACTGTTTGCTTATGAACGCGGCATCAAAGTAATTCAATATAGTATGTCAAATTCTCAGTGACCAGTGGTTTTAGTGCACTGAACGGTGGCGTTTCCGCTGCGAAACTGAATGATCACATCGCCCTTCTCCCTCAGTTGATCCACATGAGTAGAGTTATCAATCATTGGTTCTCGCCCTACGCCAGCTCGAAAAATGAGCACATTCCTCCAAAATCAGATCCTATGCGCCCAGAACCTCCAATCGGCGAACGCCCTTCTTCCTTTCGTATGTCTGCAAGAAGGTGAGAAAAAGCCGAACCCTTAGCATAGGAAAATCTTCACTATCATCCTCCATTGTGAACAACTTGAGATTAAAGGAAGCACCCGCCAAAGACCCTCGGAAGCCTCCCGCCGGAGGTTGTCTCCACTCTTCATCATGAATAAACAAGGACAATTTTATCTTCGTGATCATCGGAAGCAAAAGATCTTCGATGCCTGCAGCCACCTTTGAAAACTCGGTGCTGTTCGAGGTAGCGGCTTCCAGAAACAATGAGGGCGCCTCTCTGCCAGCTTCATCTTTGGCTCGCTGGGACCGACAGGTCAGCCGTCCAAGAGCGCCGGGGTGATCAACTGCTTTATACCAGATGTCCAACTTCTCCAACTGGCTCTTGCCCGGGAGGACGCCGGCGCACTCACTCAAACGGATGAAATGAGGAAAGACACAAGTATTCCAGCTGATCGCACCCGGCCAAACAGGCAGCCAAAGTCTGATGCACTTCGTGGCCACGTGCTTCGAAAAAGCAATCGAAACGCGTACCAGAGAATGTCGACAGGCCTGAACAAACGCCACAATAGATGGAGGAGGAGGATACAGGATTTCATCAACATCCCGTACGCCGTCCATATCCCACGTAATCTTGGCGATGGCTTCTGGCGTTTCGCGCATCAAATCCGCCAATTTGATCATCCACCTTTCCACACCTATACGTAACTGAACCAAGTAGTGACAACATAACGTATCTGTCGTTTCAAGAAAATTCCTGTCCTATTCTGACTCTGGTGGTGATCACTGGCCCAGTTGCGATAG
>JASAMW010005193.1:0-17816 GCA_030247985.1 Epsilonema sp. ZAB3_2
TGTAACATTGATGTTTCGACCTTTTGTTGTGAAAGCCGACTCGACCACTTGACACAGTCAGTTGACCCCTTGACTCATGGCTGTTGACCTGTTGGCTCACCTTGTTGATCAATTGACACAGCCAGTTTTGACTCGACCAAGCGACACATACTTTCGATCTCTTGATGCAGTGTCAACGCATCGACTCGACCTCTTGATACATAATCCTTGTGTCTTGCTCTTTTGTGTTCTGCTGACAACGCTGGGGTACGTTATGTGGGTATTTATTGTATTTTTGATTGTGTCTTGTGTTCCACTCCTACATACTTAGGCTAAGCTTAGGCTTAGGCCTAAGCCTTAGCTGTGTACACAGCCTCTAGCCTAACCTTGTTTGTGCACAAAACAACCAATCATACATATGCCACAACTGCCACTTGCATGCACAATTTGTCTGCTGCGGTACCCCGGCGTAACAATCGGGTGCCATCTTTACCCAATGAAGCAGGTTTGACCCATAACAACGAAAAAGTGTAGTTTCGGCTTGACTCCTCTTCGAGACATGAACAATTATGATTCACCTTTGACGTCTGCTGACACTGTAACTATCTGCCGATACTGCTTCCTGTTGACCTATTGCTGTGGAATGCAATTCTAACTGATCTCCGTTACTGATGGGTCAAACGCGAATAACCTCCCAATAACCTCCCAACATAACCTCCCAACGAAATCCAACACCTGTTGGGGCGCTGAGTATTTATTACCCTCTGGCCCATGGCTGTGTGGATCATGGACTACTCAGAAATGAAGGTGAGCCATAAGTCATACACTTCCACGGTGCGTAACTAACGATATCTTTCTTGCGCAAACAAAGTGAACGCATCATCAGTGCAAAAAGTACAGTATCAGTACAGTAGTACATCCCAGTTTGTTTAGTAGATTTAGATCACAAATCGCGATAGCGAGTGAGTACCACCACTCTTCATTTCATATTGTATCTGTCACAGTATCGTATCACAAACACATTATCAACAACAACAACAACCATCAATCATATTAGCAGACCTGCCGTGCGTACTGCGCACTAAAAAATACCCATTAAAGGTTTCTGAGTCGTGTGAGAGTCTGACTATAGAAGGCCGGACACCCTCAAAAAATTCGCATTTCCTGTTCGGTTCATGAATAAGTACACAACACATAGGGAATCACACATAAAATAACATAATCACATAGGGAACTACATCTCAAAATTCGCCCTCGTTGAGGAGTTATACATGCCCAAACCCTCCTGATCCATTTTAAGGCGGAAATTACATAAAATGCATTCTTTTTAGGTTCCGGACGCAGCCGGCTGAAATTTTGTACACACATACCCCCTATGGGAACCTACCTACCGACCTACCTACCTACCTTGACCGAACAAGCGGCCTCTAAAAAGCTGTTAGAATTTTCTTGACTGGATAAAGGGTCACTTAAGAAGTCGATGTCATTATTCTAGAGGATGAGTGTTATAGTGGTACTAAGAAGACATATGTGTATGTACTGATGGTTTCATATCTGGCTTGTCATTACTGAAATAGATAGTCCATATGGACTAGGTGTCTTCTTCTTTGAAGTAATGGTACATACATAGTCTGTTTGTAGTGGTAGGGCCTCATGGAGAGTTAAGGTTGCTGCTGATGAAGTGTGTTTCAAAAGAATTGATAAGTTTTGGCCCTTCTTTGGCTGGATGTATAGATAGCTTTTGACATGTAGTTATGACAATTCGATTTTGGGTTTCAATTTTTAGAGATCATATTTCTAGGTGGTTGGGGTTTCATCTACATAGAAGTAGTGGTGTACAGACTACATGGGGGCCCATGGGGAACTAGGTTTACCAGGGATGAATGGTTATACAGTAAGAATTGATAACTCTTGCTCTTCCTAGATGATTTCTTTCTCTACTGGCTGTTATTTGTACGAGACTATGATACAGAAATCAGTCTTGGTCTTGGTAAAATTTTCCTACATTTTGTTTCAGTCATGGCTTGATCATATTTCTAGAAGGTTGGGGTTTTTTCTAGAAGTAGTGGTAGTCGTACTCCATGCAGACTTATGTGGGGCCCCCATGGGGAGCTAGGTTTACCAGGGATGAATGGTTTTACTGTAAGAATTGCCCTCACTGTGCAATAAAAGCTGAAATTGAATAGTTTCTGATGCTTGGAAAATGAGTGATTCTACTCGTAAAATTGAAAAATTTTCCAAAGGGATGCTGCCCCCTGGACCTTCACTGGGGGCTCCGCCCCCAGACCCCCCATAGTCTCCGGCGCTTGGGGCTCTGCCCCAGACCCCGTTGGCTAGCTACGCGAGCCAAGATTTTTGCGCTCAAGATTTTCATAGACTATCTATAATAGCCCTGCCAATATAAAACTTGACCCTCTGAAAACTTTTTGCTTTACAGTATCTGATACCACACTACTATTTACAGTATTACAGTATCTGATAACACCGATAGAATACTTCACCCTTGAAAACTGTTTTGTTTTACAGTACCTGACAACACCAATATAATACTTGACCCTCTGAAAGTATTACTAGTATTTGCTTTACAGTATCTGATAACCCACTACTATTTCCAGTGTCTGATAACTAGAGATGTAACAGGGCGACATTTTTCAAAGTGCCGGAGCCGGATCTGAAAAATTGCCCCGGCCGGAGCCGGAGCCAGATCCAAGCCCAGAAAATACTGTAGCAAACTATTGTAGGAAAAATGCGCAACAATATTGATCATTTGATTGCTGCCATAAATGCGATACAAAGGGAAAATATGAGACAATTGACTCAAGTGCGATTGCGATTGCCTGAGTGCTGCAAAATGGTCTCATTCAAAAGTTTAGCAATAATTTTTGATCAATTTTGATGGGAAAACCTCATTTTTTCAAGGGGGCAGGCAGCAAAAAAGTGAAAAGATAGACCATAGATCCGGTACCAGATCCACCTTCATTATGCTGGAGCCGGATCCAAAAATATGCCGGGATTTACCAGAGCCGGAGCCCCTGTTACATCTCTACTGATAACACCAACATAGTACCGCCCCTCTGAAATTTTTTGCTTTACAGTATCTGATAACCCACTATTATCCCCTACCGGGGCTCAAAAACATCTACATATTCTGAAATGATGATGTCACACAACATTTCTTCATACCCTACCCTTCTTCATCACAGACACTGACAGAGAGGTATGTATGTCATTTGTGAACATGCACTGCCTGAACACATCTACCTATTCCAAAATGATGACACATTTCTTTATACCCCTTATGTCATTCGTGAATGTTTTCTTCATGCCCTGAATGTTTTCTTCATACCAATGATTTCATTTCTGAACATGCGCCACTGTGGGAGTGGATGACATCACACTACATTTTTTCATACTCTTTATGTCATTCATGAATGTGCACCACTGTAGGAGCGCTGCTTCTCTCTCACTCTCACTCTCACACATGCTTAGGGTACATGCATCCATCTTCCACAGCGCAAGCACAACTAACAAACACAACTAAGGCATCGCTTCCTCACTAGATAGCGAAAAAGATGGGGATATCCTGGGCCCGTCCAGAAAGGACTGGGATATCCCCATCCTTTTTTGCAGTCCTTTTTGACCAAAAGGACTGCAGCAACTCCTCCAATAAAAAAACCTGTACTGTCAATCAATGCGAGCTGTGTTAGTTGAATCAATAAACGATGGGCGCATGTGCCTGTATTCTCTTTCCTTGCTCATGCACCAAACCGGTCCATACCTGATCAAATACCTAGTGAAAAGGGCGGGGATATCCCGATCCCTCACAGGGATTTTGGTTATCCAGTGAGGACGCGACCCCTAACCAACACCAATGAACACCTCTCCTATTTGTTAAGTAGATCTCACCACAGTCACCAATGCTTCTCCAGTCAGAATTATTGCACAACATTCCATAAACCAATGAAATACTGCCCATCCCTAACAAATAACTGCCCAGACTTGCGCCTTTTACTGAATTACTGTATTATGTGGAAACGTCTACTTCCTCACACCCTACAAAACCTATGTCATTCCTTGACTGCTCGCCCTGCTTGCTTGCCCCCCCCCCCCCCCCGTGCAGAATAGTGGACTCTCAAAACTTGTTTCCCATTTCTCCTCATGGCCGCACAAGACGAACTCGTCACAGCAGTGACATAGATGATGGTGATTGAGGCAAAGTTTTCTACGCCGCTAACCTTTCTAACATCAATAACTTCCTTGTCCTGCCATACATTTTGTCAAATTTTTATCATGCGTTAGCCCAAGAAAATTCTGCTCATGCCCACAAGGTTTGAGACATCTGTCCTAAAGTTGCTCATATAAATATTGCAGCGAAAATTGAAAATTTATCACTGTAACTGTGTGTCCTTTGACCTCTCAGTGAAAGACGCAGAGGCGCCCCACTAATCCTTTCTCCTCAGACCTGGCCCCACTGGCTTTATTTCGGACCCTTTCCGATTTCCTCCTCTCTCCTGTTGACAAAAAGACCAGTAAAGGGAAGGATGCAACAAAAGGTGAGGAGAGAAGAGAGAGAGCAAGGCAGGCGAAATTTTGCTCTCTGTATGAAACTGGGGAGGGTCTGGAATAAAGCTCCCCACTGTGCATTTATTTGAGCGAGAGAGGAAAAGGAGGGCTGAACTCAAACAGCATGCAGACCATGACCCTCAATAGGGTTTCTTGTCATTGTGTAAGTAGCCTATGTACAGTACGTATGTCATATCAGGCAAATATGGTTGGTACAGTATTGCAGTGCAGGCAAATTTAGTGGTACACAGCATCCCTTGCTATCATGAACTTTCCTTCCTCCACATACGGCTGAGATAGAAACTTCTGGTCAAAATGAGAAGAACAGATGAAAGCTCAATCGAAGTTGATCATTTTTTATCAGCTCTTCGTTAGTAGGTGGCCTATCCATTTACGGACTCCTGCGCTTTGTATCCGTCGGAAACTTACCACATGTAGGCCTACACGTACGAATATTTGGTGTGACCTTCTTTGTTCCATACAAACTACTGTAATCTGATTCCGCATAGTAATAAAAATGTACATCATCTATGTATACTGTACATACCTGTGAAACGAGACGCCCTCTGTGTGAAGATATATATGTATCTGCTCGAACATTTTTCAGCACAACTGTACATAGCTGTTTGAGCTTTGAGCATCTTCCTGGCTTTCAGTGATTTTGTTCAGGGGTCTGCAGTAGTTTTTCGGCTGACATTTTTTATGGCTGGGCGAGGAAAAAGAGGGGGCAAATCTTCGCCTTTTCTTCCAAGACAGAAAGGCACCACTCTCACGCAGGGGGATAATGACAATCAGGGACAGCAGGCGGTCACTCTCATTGCAAGCACAACACACCCTCATATCCCGCTCCCTTCCTTTAAACAGCTTAAACAGCATCACCATCATTGACATCACAGTCCTTGCGGAGGGGCAGAAAACCTACTTTGTATTTTCGTTTTGAGAGTCCACTATTATACATCAGGGGGTTAGGTAGCCGACAAAAACCTGAGGCGCAAAATGCTAAATTCACCTCTTTGTCTGCCACGTTCCGGCACCTCTTCATATCTACCATACAGTAATTTTGCGCCTCTGGCAGCTGAATTCTGGGGCGCAAATGGAAAACCGGGGCGGAAATGCGCCTCAAGTTACCACGTACCTAACCCCCAGTACATCTAAGTATATGTTCAGTAACTACATACATAACATGTCAAAATCACGCCTTTCGTCTTTACTGTAGCAAGGAAGTTTTTGTATCAAAAGCGACGTTTTTTACTTGGACTACCCAGAGACAATTTTTTTCGGACCTCCCTTACCCTTATTGTTCAGACGTCTTCACACATTTGCACGACCTTTCTGGCCCACTCACCACCCCTTCAACTTTCCACTGGGATACTTCAATGATCCAAAGATTAGAATTCTCACTGTACCCGTGACAGCTTCATTATGGGCTCAAAAGCCTCTCCGTATAGCCACCATGAAATTGACATTAGTATAATGGTGGCTTTATAGCTAACCTTCAACCACAGGGGAATACAAGCTGCCCATCTACTCCGGGCTACCCATTGCTGCCCCAGCAGTTATGTATGTACATTACATGGATATGTACACATTGGTTCGGAGGCAACTATGCGTCTTGTGTAAACAATTGAACAGTACACTGTATAGCGGGCAAACAACCATACAATGCTTTCTCCATGAGCTGTTGTACCTGTATTTACTCTGGACATGTATTTGAGTTGTGCACTTTTGGCGTGCGTGCCCCAAGTTTTATCTGTTGTTGTTGCTTCTGCGCGCTTTTTGGCGCCAAAATTTTTTATATGCTGGAATAATCAGTACTTTGCACTTGTTTGTCATGAGTTTTTGGCGCCAAAATATTTTCCTACTTTGCATAAGTCCATGATTCTGTGCGATTTTTTGGCGCCAAAATTTTTATGTGCTGGAATACTCTGCACCTGTCTGTGAATTTCACACCAATATCCCAAGTTTGATGTTTCGCACTGAGCTAAGTGCTGTAGTTATCACTTATTGGCTCAACTAACTTGATTCAGCTATGTAAAAACTCTAAGAATGCTGAGTGCATAGTGGAAGTTCAAAATTTTTATGTGGTGGAAACTTTGCATCTGTCTGTCATATGTTTTTGGCACCAAAATATTTATTCGTTTTACTCTGCATATGTCTGTGATTCTGTGGCTTTTTTGGCGCCAACATTTTATATGTGCTGGAAACTTTGCAACTTTTCACACCAAAGACCCCCAAGTTTGATGTTTCACACTGAGCTATGTGCTGTCATTATGACTTATTTGTGAACTTTTCACTCATAATGTAAGCGTGCGTAACAGAAGTGAGCCAAAACAATGGATGCATATTTCCACCCACCAAATACTAAATGGTTCACCAAAATAATCAAATGGACCAAAATCCTATAGTGCAACCAGCAAGTTCCTGCCATGTGAAAGAAATATCTCCGTATATAGCCATCGTAGAAAAATGTGGTCAATATTGCCACGGCTAACTTTTAGCGGGATTTCCAAATCAAAAAACCACTTGTCTCTAGCTCCTCTCAGTGTCGAGATCTCAGCGATTTCCAAACTTTGCAAATGCCCGAAAAATGCAAAATGGTAGAAACACACTTGTGTGTCAAAGACGATAAAAATGCGCATCGGGTGTACAGGGTCGTGGGGCGTCGTGGTTTGCGTGGTTTAGTTTAGCATATTTGGCCGACACGATTTTCGCGATTTCCATACTTAAAGGGGGGATCTGGCGGGAATTTAGTACGGGAAGGGCCAATTTTTTATTTTTCATTTATTAGTGGCCTATCCGACGTAGAATTTTATCCTCTTTCGATATAACCCCACATTCTGGAGTCAATTTTGCCTCTGTGAAGCGGCGCCCCAGTTAGAAAGTCCAGGTTCCTGTGTCAGAATCGAACCCGTCTTCGACGCCTTCGTCGTCGCGCGGCGAAGTTCATGTACTCCTTTCAGAATCACACGTTGAAGCGTCTGGAAGTACGTGCACGACGAAGAAAAGAAAAGAACACGGAACTTGAGCCAAGTCGAAACTTCGCAGCGCGACGACGAAGGCGTCGAAGACGGGTTCGATTCTGACACAGGAACCTGGACTTTCTAACTGGGGCGCCGCTTCACAGAGGCAAAATTGACTCCAGAATGTGGGGTTATATCGAAAGAGGATAAAATTCTACGCCGGATAGGCCACTAATAAATGAAAAATAAAAACTTGGCCCTTCCCGTACTAAATTCCCGCCAGATCCCCCCTTTAAGAAAATCGGTGAGATCTCGCCACTGGGAGGAGCTAGAGACAAGCGGTTTTTTGATTTGGAAATCCCGCTAAAAGTTATCTGTGGCGTTTTTGACCACTTTGCTCTACGAAGGATGGATCCAGAGATTGATTATTGACACATGCTGTAAACTGGTGATAACAAAGGTGAATAAATTTTTCAAAATATTGGTGTTAACTCATATCATCTAAAGTGCGAGAATACATTGATGGGTGTGGTGCAGTACCTTTTCCACATTCTATGTACATACTTTTCTGCATATCTTTGCCAACTTTTTGCACATTTAGCATTTCTTTTACACACTGTTTTCTGACATTTTTATAAAATCTGAATATTTTGTGCACATTTTTTCACATTTTGTCGTTTTTTGCATGTTGTTGCAAACTTTTTACACATTCTTGCCTGGTTTTTTGCACATTTTTTACACTTTTTGCACATTTCTGCACACATTTGCTACTTTTTCACATAACTTTGCATGGTTTATTACACTTTTGCATGTTGTTTGCACACTTTTTGTACATTTTTGCATACATTTTACACTTTTTGCATATTTTTGCATGTTTATTGCACACTTTAGCATACACTTTGCACATTTCTGCACATTTTTTGCAAACTTTTGCACACTTTTTACACATTCTTGCAAACTTTTGCACACGTTTTGCACTTTTGCATGTTGTTTGCACACTTTTTGTACATTTTTGCACATTTCTGCACACTTTTGCAAACTTTTTTGCATAATTTTGTACGTTTTTGCACACTTTGCATGTTGCTTGCACAATTTTTTGTACATTTTTCATACATTTTACACATTTCTGCAAACTTTTGCCTATTTTTGCATGCTTTTTACACACTATTGCATACACTTTGTACATTTCTGCACATTTTTGCAAACGTTTGCACTTCAGCATCTTTTTTTGCACACTTTTTGCACATTTCTGCACACTTTTGCAAACTTTTTGCATAATTTTGCACGTTTATTGCACACTTTTGCAATTGCTTGCACACTTTTTTGTACATTTTTGCATACATTTTGCACATTTCTGCAAACTTTTGCCTATTTTTGCATGCTTTTTACACACTTTTGCATACACTTTGTACATTTCTGCACATTTTTGCTAACTTTTGCACACTTTAGCATCTTTTTTCACACATTCATGCACACTTTTGCAAACTTTTTTGCATAATTTTGCACGTTTTTTGCACACTTGTGCATGTTGCTTGCACACTTTTTTGCACACTTTTGCACACTTTTTAATTTTTTTTCACACTTTTGCATGTTGTGTGCACATTTTTTGTACATTTTGCACACTTTTCATACATTTTACACACTTTTTGCAAACTTTTTGCAATATTTTTGCATGTTTTTGCACATTTTTGCACACTTTTGCATATGTTTTGCACATTTCTGCACACTTTTTTGCACCTTTTTGCATGTTTTTGAACACTTTTTCCACATTATTGCATGTTTTACAACTTTAGTATATTTTTGCACACAGTTTTGCCTGTTTTTGCACACTTTTAGCATGCTTTTTTCATATTTTGCAAACTTTTCACACTGTAGCAACTTTTTGCACACTGCTTGATACTTTTTGCAATGTTCTACACTTTCTCATTGCACTATTTTTTCATACATGCAACTTTTGGCACATTTTTAGCATATCTCAGCATTGCTGTGGCAGCCCTATTCCAGCACTAGTAGCTATTCAACCAGCATCTCTATTTTTTTCTACTTTACTGTGTGCTATGCCATTGTTCTTGCGCTTTGAAGTTTAAGTGGCTATTCAATCTTATACACTTTAATTGTGTGTGTATACAGTGTTCAATGTGATTGCTCTTCATTGCTTACTTCTCTATTTTAAAATCGAAGGTGGTCCACTTTCCCCCACCACACTAAAACATAGTGTGAGGAAAGCCTCTGTTCCCTAGCTCTATCCACTGTCATTTTTGCCTAATTTTTCGAGTAACTGCATTTGGAAACCCTCCCTTTGTTGTCATCTTTCCCCTGCAACCAGCCGCAACTTGGAAACTGGTCAGGCAGGCTCAAAATCAAAAAATGCTTGGGTGGTCCACAAATTGCTACTAACTCTCTAAATAAGTTTAGCAATTTGGTCATACTTGGCACCCTAAACCAGTTTTAAAAGACTTATCTTTTAGTATATTACTTGCCTTGTTTCTGGCTATGGTTCTGGAGAATGCATTGGGTGGTCCACTTTCATTGGGTGGCTCGAACCCACAATCTTCGGCTTGCCGTGCCAATGCTCTACTGATTGAGCTATGCCGCTGGACAAGAGTTCACTCGCAAGAGCCTGCTATATGTACCCGCATATGCAGCGCCCCTTGCCATCCGTCACCCACTGGGTTCTAGGCACCCTCACCACAGCCTGTTTATGTTCTTCACCCCTGCTGTTAGGTCATTCACGCGCAGTGTAGACTCTGCTGTAGTTTCCTGGAGACAGATTCTGGGTTGTTGCGCTATGGTGGAAGTTACCTGCTGCTACATTCAAAGCAACCTTCCCAAGGCACTCGTTTACGCAACACACAACACAGATACCAGCACACGTACACTCACAGCACGTTTTCAGCTAAGCTAGCAGCTCTCCTACTAATGTAGATCTAGTCACAACATCAGATGGCTGCATGCACACCGCCCTAACATGCACAGTACGTACGTAGTGCTTTACACAGCCTTGTACAACAGTACATCCCTTTGAAACTTGCAGTTTTCCTCAACAATCTCCCACTAAACTGCCAGTTTCAAAGCTCAACACACACTCAAATCACATGAGATCAAACGTGATGAGTTCTGTACTGTCCCAGGGAGAAATTGTGAAAAAGCACCCACTGATCTTTGGGTGTAAAAAACACCAAACCCTGTTTGCCATTACTGGCACCCGGAATACGATACATAGTCCGTCATCGCACTCCTCCACTCGACCCGAAGAGCACGAGCGCCTGCTCTTCCCTCCAACAGCTCCCACTGCAGTCCAGCTTCAGTCTGAAGAGACAGCGCAGTAGTCCGTCACCACAGCTTCTCCTCTCCCAGGCAAGCAGCGACTCTGCAGAGAGCGGTACCGTCACCCAGACAACCAGCTCTCACCGCACCACGTCCCGCAGCCTCTGAAGCACCACAGCAACTGCTGGCGAGCATCCGTGGAACTTCCCGCCCTTCGCAGAGCACTGGCCATCTCCATCGCCATCCAGCACAAGGCCCACCAGTGCAACCCAGTCCAGTCATCCCAGGACAGCCCCCGAATCAGATAGTAGCCGGACCCTCCAGGTGCACACAGGGCAGTCCCTCCATACGTCCCCAGCTCCTCAGCCCACGGCAGGAACACAGACGCAGATTAGGACTCTGGAACCCGCGACAATGACCACAGTTCCACGCTCCTTTCTGTCGAGTCTCATACAGAATCTTCTCCAGCCAGCCACAGCAGACCAGTCGTTGACCTGGGCCCATAACCTTGTTAGGTCATACACGCGCAGTGTAGACTCTGCTGTAGTTTCCTGGAGACAGATTCTGGGTTGTTGCGCTATGGTGGAAGTTAGCGCTGCTATTTTCAAAGCAACCTTCCCAAGGCGCTCGTTTATGCAACACACAACACAGATACCAGCACACGTACACTCACAGCACGTTTTCAGCTAAGCTAGCAGCTCTCCTACTAATGTAGATCTAGTCACAACATCAGATGGCTGCATGCACACCGCCCTAACATGCACAGTACGTACGTAGTGCTTTACACAGCCTTGTACAACAGTACATCCCTTTGAAACTCGCAGTTTTCCTCAACACCTGCAACCAGCCGCAACTTGAAAACTGGTCAAACAGGCTCGAACAGCACAAAATGCTTCAGTGTCCCACTTTCCCTCACCACTGAAAATTGCTAATAACTCTCTAGGTAAGTTTAGCAATTTGGTCATACTTGGCACCCTTAAACCAGTTATAAAAGACCTATCTTTTGGTATATTATTTGCCTTGTTTCTGGCTATGGTTCTGGAGAACGCGTTGGGAACAGTTTGGGTTCTGGAGAACACTTTCCCCCATGTTACCCTACTTGTACACTGACTTGAATGAGTCCTACTTCCTAATTTGAGCTGAAATTGAAAAGGTGACTGAGGATACAGACGTGGCTCCAGTGTGCAGCTACATGACAGCTCTGTTTTCGAAAGCCACACTGAAGCTTCAGGATGTGAAAATAGGAACTTGAGAGACTGGAATACACCCAGTCTTACTCAACCAAGGAAAATTGATCCCGAACAATGTTCGCATATCAATTTCACTGGAGCGTAGCAAAGATGAGCTGAATCTGATTGCTCCATCTGATGACATCAAATACTCATCCAACATCAAGGAATGCATACTCGTACTGCATCAAGTCAAGCTTAATCCCCTGGAGATGCAATGAATTGAGACTCAGTTAATACTCTCAAGAAATGCAACCTATGACTATTGTCGCTTAGATGGCACAACCTTCACCATTCCACCTGGCACCAAAGAATGGCTGGCTTCAAACTTGTGGAGATCCATCTTGCCCCAGCGTTGTGTTTTTGGAATTCTTCCACAAGATGCTGCATTCGGCTATTCCTATTCCTCCAACTGCTTCATCTTTTCTCATCATGATTTGTGAACATAAAAAATTTTGGCGCCAAAAAAAGCGCACAGAAGCAACAGCAACAGATAAAACTTGGGGCACGCATGCCAAAAGTGCACAAATCGAATACATGCGCAGAGTAAACAAGGGTACAACAGCTCACGGATAAAGCATTGTATGGTTGTTTGCCCGCTATGCAGTGTAATGTTCAATTGCTTACACAAAATGCATAGTTGCCTCTGAACCAATGTGTACATATCATGTACTGTACATACATAACTGCTGGGGCAGCGCCCGGGGTAGATGGGCAGCTTGTACAGGGTGTCCCATAATAAACTCCAGGGCTTTCCGCGATAATAACTCTCGAGGCAAAGCTCAGATTTAAATGCAGTTTTTTGCACTATGTAGCCAAGGCTTCAACTTAGATGCAGGCAAAATTTCATGACTCTACTTCAATTAGAACTGGTTCAAAACAGCTACTTTCTCTTGCCCCCAATTTCTACGGACTTTTCCCCCAAATAAGCAAATTCAGCACATTTTTTGGCCTAATTTGCTATCAACGCTCGCCAATTTTGTTCTAAGTGCCTCAGAGCAATCTACATAGTGAAAGAACTTGACATGTGAACATCAATTCAAAGTCTGGAAGCATAAATACAATTTGAGTTATCTTAAAACTGCAATTCTACAGTACTGAGGGAAAAACTGCAAAAAACGGGACCAAAACTTTGAAGGCCAATAACACCATAACCAATGAAGCTACGCAGATGAAATTTTGCAGGTATCTACTGTAAATCCAGAAATTTTCATAGTCATTTAAGAAAGGTTGTCTGTAGCGGTTGCATAGTACGTGGAAGGGGGGTACTTTTTGTAAATCGAGATAATATGCCTATCGGATTCCCCATCAAAAACTGCATATGTATATGAAGTTTTAGGAAAAAATTTTTTCAGGCATCATCGAGATATTCATGGGTAAAGGTGGGCAGGTCGCATTTTTGCCGTTTTTCAACGTTTTTTGCCATATTTCAGCAACCGAAGGGCTTAGAGGGCTACAATTTGGTACACACATACATCCCATAGGGACCCAAGTCTGGACCAATTTTGAGCCCAATCGGCCACCTGTGTGGCGAGATATAGCGTCACAAAGTGCATTTCTGTATATTTTGCACCTGTTGCAAATTTAGTTTTTTGAATACCACGGCGCGAATACATGCCCTGCACGGGGTAAAATTTTGACAGCAAGTAGAGAAGGGTTAGGCCTAAAAACTTTAGTACTACCGCAAAAAATCTCTATAATTGGAATTGGGACTACAGTCCTCTCGAATAGTGAAAAATACAGCAAGAATTTTCCCGCCTTTTTTATTTTTCAAGATAAATGAGCAATACCACTGAAATTTTTGCCTCGTAAGTAGCCTATCTTATTTAGAATTTGATGTAGATTTCAAAAATAAAATTGATTTTCACTAAAAATTTAACCCCTAGCATATAATTTTGAAAAAGTAGTATATTTTTTTTAATTTAGTGTACGTGATAAATTTTTTGGCAAAAACAATTTAATTTATCAAATCTACAACAAATTCTACATAAGATAGGCTACTTACGAGGAAAAAATTTCAGTGGTATTGCTCATTTATCTTGAAAAATGAAAAAGGCGGGAAAATTTTGCTGTATTTTTCACTATTCGAGAGGACTGTAGTCCCAATTCAATTATAGAGATTTTTTGCGGTAGTACTAAAGTTTTTAGGCCTAAGCCTTCTCTACTTGCTGTCAAAATTTTACCCCGTGCAGGGCATGTATTCACGCCGTGGTATTCAAAAAACTAAATTTGCAACAGGTGCAAAATATACAGAAATGCACTTTGTGATGCTATATCTCGCCACACAGGTGGCCGATTGGGCTCAAAATTGGTCCAGACTTGGGTCCCTAGGGGATGTATGTGTTTACCAAATTGTAGCCCTCTAAGCCCTTCGGTTGCTGAAATATGGCTAAAAACGTTGAAAAACGGCAAAAATGCGACCTTCCCACCTTTACCCATGAATATCTCGATGATGCCTGAACAAATTTTTTCCTAAAACTTCATCAACATATGCAGTTTTTGATGGGGAATCCGATAGGCATATTATCTCGATTCACAAAAAGTACCCCCCTTCCGCCTATACTACAGGCTACTCTCAATCCTTACAGAAAACGTCTCTTAATTTTCGTACAATTCATACAAAAAATTTTGTCCGAAAATTAACCGATACTCCATATGCCTGCCTACTCCATTCATTTATGCGCATGCATGCGCATGGAAAAAAGGAGCTCCAGTACCTAAGATGCGCATTCATGCGCATTTATGAGGAACTGTGCGCATAAAAGTCGACCGCCACTTCAAAAATGCGCATGCATGCGCATCTAAGTATTGGAGCTCCTTTTTTCCATGCGCATGCATGCGCATAAATGAATGGAGTAGGCAGGCATATGGAGTATCGGTTAATGGATACGAATTTTACAATGGTGAACCCCAAAAATTTTATTTCCACCCAGAAACCACACAACACGGCCTTTGTATTCTGTCCAAGACCATGGTGCCACTTCCCTTGGATGTTCATTCAATCCTCCCTCAGTACATGAATGTACTGTACGAAGAATAATCAATGCATTTGGTACACGTACATTCGTTCATACGATGACGCATG
Organism: Epsilonema sp. ZAB3_2; assembly: GCA_030247985.1. Lineage (NCBI taxonomy): Eukaryota > Metazoa > Nematoda > Chromadorea > Desmodorida > Epsilonematidae > Epsilonema > Epsilonema sp. ZAB3_2. The sequence goes on from JASAMW010005193.1 coordinate 15,084, forward strand.
CAATTTTTGTGCTCATAAAATGGTTGACCCACCATCCTGTACGAAAATTAATGGATACGAAACAGGCGACCCCCTCCCAGTACGAAATTTAAAAGAGTACGAAAATTTCTGGATTTACAGTAAGTTGAAGCCTTGGCTACATAATAGAAAAAACCGCATTGAAATCTCAGCTTTAACTCGAGAGTTATAAGCGTGGAAACCCCCGGAGTTTATTATGGGACACCCTGTATTCCCCTGTGGTTGAAGGTAGCTGTAAAGCCACCATTACTACTGACATTGCATCTACTAACAAATAGGGCTGGTGTGTGTGTGTGTATGTGTGTGTGCACGCACGCGTGTGTGTCTGTGTGTGCACATTTGTGTGTCTGTGTGTACATGCGCATGTGTGTCTGTGTCTGCGTGCATGTGTGTGCATGCGGACATGCACGAGTGTGCGCACGCTCGTGTGTGTGTGTGTCTAGGCGTGCGTGTGTGCGTGCGTGCATGCATGCATGCATGTGTCTGTGTGCATCTTTGTGCATCTGTGTGTGCATGTGTCTGTGTGCATGTGCATGTGTTGTCTGTGTATGTGTGTTGTCTGTGTTTATGGTGTTAGTGTGCGTGTGTGCGCATGTGTGCTTGTGTGTGTGTGTGTGCAAGTGTGTGTCTGTTTGTGCACGCATGTGTGTGTGTGTCTGTCTGTGTGTGCGTCATGTGCGCGTGCATGTGTTGTGCGTGTGTGCGTGTGCGTGCGCATGCATGTGTGTGTGTGTAAGTGTGTGTCTGTTTGTGGATGCATGTGTGTTTCTGTCTGTGTGTGTGCGTGTGCAGCACGCATGCGCGTATGTGTGTGTCGTGTGTGCATGTGTGATGCCATACATATACTCCCTCAGTTTTGCACCTAAAACATTGACCAATGGCTCATTCGAAAGCTTAGTTGGATTTTTGATCTGATCAGTTGATCATCAATAATCGATATTTTAGTACTGAAGGCATGCAGATTCACTCAATTTTGAAGCAACAACATCGACCCATGGCTCATTCCAAAGCTTATTACCCCGAGGGCACCAGGAAGGCCTTCGATTTTGATCTGATCAGCCGATAATCAATAATCGATCAATAATCGATATTTCAGTACTAAAAGCATGCAGAAACGAAACAATGCAGGTTTTCCATAGAGATGCCGCGATATCAGAACTGTCAGAAAATCGATATCGATATTGATACTACTAGGAGTATATAAAGGGCTGAGGGGAGTAGGAAGGTCTTCAGTATGGGAAATCGTCGTACCTTTGGCGGCAAGGTTCAAACACTTCCAGTGAGCATACACGCATAAGACTAACACCATTGAGTTTCCCCATTCGTCCTCTTTCCAACCATGTGGGTCTCAGCTAGTGATTCTTTCTATCAATTTGGGTCGAAAAGGGCGACATGGTCTGGCGCGCAATTTCTCTTCTCAGCGGATGCGCTGGATGGGTGGCCGCAAATTTCCGGCTCCTGCCGTACGTGCCGCCGGCAAATTTCCCTACGTATGTGGAAGGCGGGGAGACGCCGTGACTGTCGCGGCGGGCAGCCGGAAATTTCCGGCGGCTAGTAGCCGTAAATTTGCGGCACGATGCCATAGATTGCATGCAAGACCGCGCACACATACGTACGAACACTATTCCAGCCCCAACGGTCATGGCACACTCAATAAACCAAAATCAAAATTTTAAATTTTGGTTCATTGACTTTACCACTCTCAAATTTTTTACATTTTAGTAAAATCAACCTGGAAATAATATTTTGGAAGTGGCAAAGTCAAAGAACCAAAATTTATTTTAAATTTTGATTTTGGTTTATTGAGTGTGCCATGACCGTTGGGGCTGGAATAGTGTTCGTACATATGTGTGCGTGGTCTTGCGTGCAATCTATGGCGTCGTGCTGCAAATTTACGGCTACTAGCCAGAAAAGCTGGAAATTTCCGGCTGCCTGCCGCGAAGTTGCGGCGTCTCCCCGCCTTCCACCTACGTACTGTGCGTTTGACGCTGCAGCTGGCAGGAGCCGGAAATTTGCGGCCACCTGTCCAGCACATCCGCTGAGAAGAGAAATTGCGCGCCAGACCTTGTCGCCCTTTTCGACCCAAATTGGTAGAGGAATGAAAGAATCACTAGCTGAGACCCACATGGTTGGAAAGAGGACGAATGGGGAAACTCAATGGTGTTAGTCTTATGCGTGTATGCTCACTGGAAGTGTTTGAACCTTGCCGCCAAAGGTACGACGATTTCCCATACTGAAGACCTTCCTACTCCCCTCAGCCCTTTAGGGATCATTTACATATTACGTCACTGCTAGGGGGTGGGGGGTCCCCCCCTCTGACCGCCAAAAAGTGATGTCATGGTGATGGTGGGGGGGGGGGGGGTGCCGGCCATGGGCAAGGCCAGTGATGGTGATGATCCACAGGGGGGGGGGGGGGGGGGGCGTGCAAATTGTCTGCATGGATGATGATGATCAATGATGCACAGAAATCAGTATACATGTTTGTTGTTGTGTGTCTTTTCATGCAAAAGTGGTCTCTTTGCAGCAAAAATTTTTTTCAGTGCAAGTAAATCGGTTTGTAGAAAACTTTGCAAAAAATTTCATTCTTCAGTGACGGTGATGATGGTGGGGGGGGGGGGGGGGGGCGGGTTGCAAACATGCAAACCATTCATGGATTCGCACAGACCGGTCAGATGAAAACGAAGAGAGGGGAGAAGGGAGGCGAGCGAGCGGGGA
>JASAMW010005194.1:0-32931 GCA_030247985.1 Epsilonema sp. ZAB3_2
GCGTCATCTACGAGTATCATCGGGTTGAGATTAACTTGGACAGGGTGGTGCAGAATCGCGTTATTCGCATCAAAGCTTTACCAAGTAGCACAATTCTATACCTGTAAAAGTATCGTTCCTCTTGCGCATAGTATTCACTGGTGCGCTTCAGACGTGAACTCCGAATTCGGAGCCCTGCCTATGCTTCAACATGTAAATCCTCCGAGTTTGCTCCGAACTCGCTCCGTTTTTCCAAACGTACGTGTGAACTGCCGAGTTTGAAACTCGGAGACGTGTGAACCACCGAGTTTAGCTCCGAACTCGGAGGCTTCTCGGAGCAAAAGTCGGAGCTAATTAGAAAAACAAAAACACTGCGCAGAAAATTTACGACGCGGCGCGTGAACCTCCGCACAGTGATAAAAGCTGCACGGAGTTGCTTTCTCCCCGTGTGAACGACTGAAAAGAAGCGCGCCGTGTTTATCGGAGCAAAAACGTTTACGTGTGAACAACCGAATTACGCTCCGAATTCGCCCCGAATTCGGAGGCTTCTCGGAGCGAACTCGCTCGGAGCAAACTCGGAGCACGTCTGAAGCATAGGCAGGGCTCCGAATTCGGAGTTCACGTCTGAAGCGCACCAGTGAATACTATGCGCAAGAGGAACGATACTTTTACAGGTATAGAATTGTGCTACTTGGTAAAGCTTTGATGCGAATAACGCGATTCTGCACCACCCTGTCCAAGTTAATCTCAACCCGATGATACTCGTAGATGACGCGCTTGCTCTTCGCTGCTGAAAACAAAAAATAATGTAGCAAGCCATCTAATCAGGGCTCTGTTGTGTGGTGACAGTAACTTGAATTGACATAACCATTGAGTGAGGTTCTGTGTATTTACGTACTGGGGTCAGTAGCTGCGGGGGTGGGTAGTGGATGATGAAAGAGATAGGCGTCAGAAAGACCCACCTTCCTCGGATGATGCGCATCTGACACGTCTGTTACTGGACCAGGAATCTATACACAGTCAACAGGTCAACGCTAAACATACATAACACACTGACACTGGAGACTGTCCACCTACCTTTTCGTACAAGAACCAAATGTCGCCGTTCGAATACAGCTGAGTTTGAAACGTGAAAGCGCCCACTGAAACATCAACCAACGTACTAACCACTAACAATGAATGTGTATTGTATAGTACACATGCACCAACCGTACACGGGGCAAAATATTACTGGATTCTTGATGCCGCAAGTAGACATTTCGCCACTCGATCGCCATCATACTGCCATTGTCCGCATGCAAGATCTTGGCTTCCTTTCGTGTCGTGTCAAAATTCGACATTAGGGGTGCCAAGTACTGAGTAGCAGCCAGCCAACTATGCATATGATCGCCCACATAACAGAAGCCTGAAACATACACCATAGCAATGCATGCGTAAAGAAAGGCAGAGCTAGTAGATGCAAATTTCTTACCGCCAGTTGCAATGGTCAGATTGGAGATGGTATGGCCATAGAATGGAAATGGAAAGCTGAGTTTAAAGTGCTACAAACAAATCAAAGCAACCTCTCAACTCTCAAGGTAGCATATGGTAGTGATTTACACTGTACACATGGTGCTCGCTTCTGTACCACGGCGCGTCGATAAGAATTGGAGAGTTGGGGATTTCCTGACAGCTGTCCATCCTGTTTATGCTTCTCCAAGTAAGCTGACACGTTGAAGTAGTACTGCTTGAAATAGTCAGCTGTCGGTGGAAAATAAGTCACATTATAGTAGATGTGATCATCCTACAAAGTACAAGCAGAAGAATGTGTCAAGCCAGAAAGAAAAGTTTCCACACTGCGCAAAGCCCCTTGTTGAGTCACAAATGGCCCGATCAAGAACGTAATGGGGCGATCCCTGATGCGGCAAAGAACGTTGCAACACGTAATATGGTATGTACAGCGATACGCAACGTAATCAAAATAAGCGGCGTGATGTACGTACATGTACATTCCATGCGAACATACGTACATGAGTGATGTTTTCATAGTCCGTGTAGTAGTCGGTTGCGTTGCCACCCAGTATAGGAATGCCATGGTTTAGAGATGTGTCATCTTCAGCTTGCCGCTTCAACCTTTTCGGCTCATTCTGCCATGGAACTATCTCTAAATCGCTACCGCCAGCTTCTGCATAAAACATTGAGCTGGAGAATGCACCTTCAAGCAAATAAACAAACCAAAAATACACTAGAAGCAAGAAAATGTACACTACACAACATATGTTCATGCTCTCTTCCTTCACCTGACAATTGTCCAAGAGAAAGTAACAGCAAGGATAGAACAATGCTATCAAAATGACTGCGCATGGCGATGGTAAAACATCCCATTGCGGTTGACCGACGTAGTGAGATCAGTCAACTTGTTGATGAACGAGATGAGCAGAAAAACATCTTGAATAACACCGCTCAGCGCCCCAAATGTCGTTAGCTTGCGCTAAAATAGAAACAACAAGAATCTATATTTATTTCCAGAAAATGCGATCTGCATTAGGACCATTGGAGTGCCGACTTCTTCACGTCTAGCCCAAGTGCCACCACCGACTTGTACATTTCATGTACTCCTATACTAATTAGTTTTAGGAGTACATGACACGGAGCGCGGCCGTTTTGAACTACCTATTACTGCGGTGAGCCGTGAGCGCGAAGAGGAACATACGACGTGGGTGGCACGTAAAGAACAGAAAGAAAGACGTGGTTTTTGACCCGTCGGAACGTCAAAGTATATTTTATCGGTGTGAACTATTTTATCAGTGTGAACTAACCAGCGGCTTTATCATGTCCTCCCATAAGGACTCAGTCTGCAAGTACTGTTCGAAGCTTTTCCCATCCCGTCAAGCATTGTGGAACCATACGAACAAGCATCATATGGAGGAAAAGGAGCGGGACGCAGCTGTGGCGAAGAAGTTTCCATGCGAATTCTGCCATAGCTTACTTTCGTCGCGTGACTCTTTGAGCACCCACAGGGCGAAGTTTCACCGGAAGGAGAGAGACGAAGCGAAAGCGCAGCACTCGCATGTCAAGTGTTTGGAGGAGGGATGCAGCTATGGAGGGCATCGCATCGCAGATTTGAGAAACCATCTGACTAATGAGCATGGCAAGGTGTTCACTGTGGTTATTCAGGAATTCGACTCGGTCTCTGGTGAGTCCATTTCTAAATTCTTGTACGTTTCTATCTTTTACTTCATACACATGCGCAATATGTGTGATACATTGTCATTACATTCTTACGTACGTAACGTACGTACGATGAGCTGAATTGAACTGTTTGCAGAGTTCATGCACTGGAAGAATGAGATGGAGAAGAAACTTTGGGTGACGTTCGCAGAGAATTATGGACTCCGAGAAACTGATACGAAGCAGCATCGCTATTTCCTGTGCAGCAGAAGCACTGTGAATGGCCCACAGAGAGCTAGGAGCCAGAAAATGGACACTCACTGTACTGCGTCGATGAAGTAGGAGAATGCCAAGTGTCATTCGTTGCAGTACATGCATAACGCTTGTACACTACATAGACCGTACATGCATATACGATACGTACATACATACCTACTACTTTACTTTAGGCTTACTCTGGACAAAGAAAATGAAGACGGTCAGTGTACAGCGGAGATCTGCTTGAATCATTACGGGCATAAAGTTGACCGTCAGCACCTGTCTTTTCTGCATATGCCGGCGTTAGAGAGGGGGAACTTTGTTGGCAAACTGCAGAGTGGAGTCCCTGTGCAGCGCGTGTATGATGATCTAGTGAAACAGTTGCGAGTGGAGGAGAGAAGAGCACAGCTTGTGGAGGTGATGTGGAATGCGGCGAGCGATGTGGGAAGTGCCCCGGCTGTGTGCACACTTTCGTGTGTGAATGCGACGCCTATCTGATGCAGAACTACGGCTCCTGCAAGCACACACACCTGGTGGGCTTGTATCTGCTTGCGAGGGGAGAAGTTCCAGATGATGGAAATGCGGCTGCTAATCAGGCCTTCGAAACTTGCCTGGAGCCTCTTTCCGTGCCATGTCCAGTGGCTGATGAAGACGAAGAAAACGCTCAGCAGCGTGCCTTGAAAGAAGAGCTGTCCAACCTAATGCTGCAAGTGAAGAATCGGGTGGAATCTTGTGATGACGTGGAATCCCTGAAGCAGATCAGAGATGGCATGCATACGCTGCTGAGTAACATGCCGTCGAAGCAAAGTCGAAAGCGAGCATTTCAGGCGGTGGAACAAGAAGGGCTCCATGAGAGGTCTGTGGTTGAGAAGCAGCGCCGTCTACACTCCACCAAGGCGAAACATCCTCGCCGCCCGGAGATCGCCCATCCGACAAGTGAAGAGTGCGCCCAGATACTGAAGGAGCTGCTCTCCTACAACAAGACATATGATGATGATGATGCAGAGCCAGTTGCTGATGTGGAAGTGGAAGTCGCACCCTTTGATGCTGGAGAACACCGTGCTTTCGTGTCTCGCGCATTGCGTCTTTTCAGGCTCAATGCCAACTATCCTCCATCCATTCAAGGTGAGGTGCAGCAGGAGCTGGATGGTATAGACCAGTCTTCTCCTGAATTGGTGCAATGCGCAATTTTGAACTTTCGATCGAGAGTGACCAGTGCACTGGAGAAGGGAAACATTGATCTTGCTCAGTCCTACTGTGTTGGAGTGCAGAATCTACTGGAGCGATTGTGAACCAGTCGGTCATGAAAATGTTTGAGTTGTTCTGTACATATGTTGATAATTGCGTTTGTCTGTTTCTTGACGCTTATTTAAAAAATACTGTACCATAATAGTATAACAGTTCCGTTGAATTGAATGTGACAGTTCCGTTGTGTTGCTTGATTTCTTTGTCTTCCACGTTCCAATATTTACTCTTGTAACGCTAAAAACGGTGATTCACGTACTCCTAAAACTAATTAGTATAGGAGTACATGAAATGTACAAGTCGGTGGTGGCACTTGGGCTAGACGTGACTTCTTCATCGTTTCTTGAATTGGTAGGAAACTACACAATATATTTGTATTGAATCGCGGACTCCTATAATTATGGCTACGTCTATTATGCGCAAATTACGTGCTAAATATAGGAAATTTTCTGTATGCGACATTTCGATGGAGCCTAAATTAGAAGAGTACATAACAACATGATTCACCCGTTGGAACTCCGTTAGTGCTAAGTGCCATGTACTCCTAGAGAGGCCTTCGGGGGGGGGGGGGGGGGGGGGGGGCCCCCCCGCCTTCCTTGGAAAGGAAGGGGCCTCTAGGAGTACATGTAAGTGCTAAGTGCTAAGTGCTGCGTAGACTTCTAAAAACGGGCACTTACTGAGGCGGACCGGTCACTTCGGCACTTACTAGCCCAAAGTAATACAGTATTGAGTGGTGCCTGACTGAGCGCTATAGGTGCTGTGGAATACTGAATAAGTGCTGCATAGAATACTGAAATCGGGCACTTACGGAGACGGACTGGTCGCTTTTGTACTTACTGGTTCAGGCTGAGGCTGAGGCTAGGCTTAGGATGAGGCTCAAGCTGAGGCTTAGGCTGAGGCCTACCTCTCTGCATTCAATGCCTAAGCCTAAGCCGAAGCCTCAGCCTAAGCCTAAGCCAGTAAATGCCGAAGTGATTGGTCCGTCTCAGTAAGTGCCCGATTTTAGCTTTCTATGCAGCACTTATTCAGTATTCCATGTCACCTAGCGCTCAGTAAGTGCTGAATTGGCCGGTCCGCCTCAGTAAGTGCCCGTTTTTAGTAGTCTACGCAGCACTTAGCACTTACGGAATTCCAACGGGTACATGATTCCGATTCCACAAGTCCTTGATGATTCCATTCCATCTTGCTTGGCAAAAAATAAAATGTACATACTTTAGTCCTTGATACTTTGGATGGAGCCATCAGGAGTCGCGATTCGCGAATGGTCGCTCCGTTCGTAAAATCCGTTCATAAAATAATGGGATCATCAAACGAAGCGTGTGGATGTAAAGGGGCGAGGTATTGTGGCTTGTGCCAGCACACTGAGCGCGTCAGGGGCCTGAAATTCTCTGATGCGGGGAAATCTGACGACGCCAAGTTCATGAGCTTTCAGAAACTTCTTTTCTGTCCCGTTTGTGAGACGGGCGACCGCATACAGTTGGACCGACTGTCCGACACCGAGAGAATTTTGCAGCTCTGTAGGCAGCACGAATGCTGCAAGGACAAGGACGATAATCCAGGAAACGAAAGAGCTAAATTCGAGACGCTGACACTCTTTCCAGATTTCTTGTCGGAAAGCGAAGAAGCAGACATCGTGGAGCGCATTGATGGTGCAACGTGGCACCTGTCTCAGTCGGGAAGACGCAAACAGGACTACGGACCCAAAGTGAACTTCAAGCGGCGAAAGGTCAAGTTGGATCATTTCCTAGGCATGCCTGAGTATGCAAATTTGCTTCTGCAAAGGATGACAGAAGTCAGACCAGAGAGACTGAGCCATTATCAGCCCGTGGAGCTGTGTAATTTGGAGTATGAGCCGGGTAGAGGCTCCTCAGTTGATTTCCACATCGATGACACGTGGCTGTGGGGTGATCGACTCATCTCCATAAATCTGCTCTCTGGCAGCATCATGTGTTTGATGCAGGAGAGTTCGCAACGCCTTTTATTGTTGCCTATGCCCCGTCGATCGCTCCTCTGTATGCAAGGCGCTATGCGGTACGAATGGAGACACGGCATTCTTCGTTCTCACATCCATGCACGTCGTATTGCGATCACAATGCGAGAGCCTTCGCAGCATTTCGCAACCCCTGACGGAGATATGTACGAGACGGTTGGCGAGAAATTGATTCAGCTCGGAAGCAAAAGAATCAGTTGCCCTGTCGGCTTGCCTGAAGCATGAACATGCCAAGTCGCCTGCGTAACATGAACTGGCTTCAGCACTATTCACTTTCAGCACCACCAGTCAGACCGACCTTACCTGTAGCATGAACAGACTCCAGCACTTATTCATGGGCCAAGTTGGCCACGGTTGTCTGGCGACGTCTGTTCAGGACTTGACAAATTTCGTCTGGGTAATCCAGAAGGAAAATTTGCCAGATGTGGCAGGAAATCGAACCCTGCACCTCTCACGTTTCAGGCGAGCGCCCTAACCATTGAACTATATAGTCCTCAGTCACATAATTTCCCCTTGCACATGACAACTAAAGTAAAACCAGAGTTCTTGGGACCCACGTATTATTTATCTCGAGAACTACGCGACGTAGAGCAAAGCGGTCAAACTTCCACGGATAACTTTAGCTCGCCTCTCCAATAAAAAAAACCGTTTGATTCTATCTGCTCTCAGTGTCGAGATCTCGCCGATTTCCTTCAGCACTGAAATCGTGTCACCATTTGGCAGACGCTAAACCACGCAAACCACGACACCCCACGACCCTGTACGCCCGATGCCCATTTTTATTGTTTTCATCATGTATGCATATTTCTACCACTTTTGATTTTTCGGGCGTTTGCGAGGTTTAGAATTGCCCAATGGTCCACGCCCAATTTGCCGATTTTAGTACTGAAGGAAATCGGCGAGATCTCGACACTGAGAGCAGATAGAATCAAACGGTTTTTTTTATTGGAGAGGCGAGCTAAAGTTATCCGTGGAAGTTTGACCGCTTTGCTCTACGTCGCGTAGTTCTCGAGATAAATAATATGTGGGTCCCAAGAACTCTGGTTTTACTATAGCCGGTTTGTTTTGAAGACCGGCGGTCTGTTTTTGACAGCAAAATTTGTTCTCAGCATACTACTACAGGGTGTTTCACATAGACCTCCCTTATACGTTTCATTCAGCCCTTTATAACTTCCGTAGTGCAGGAGATAGTACTGTACGCCACGGCCACGGCTTACCAGACGGTTTACTATTATTAGTTGTTTTATAATTTGGACTTTTTCAACTTTTTAATTTGGGCTTTTTCAACGTTAGTTACGCTACATTCCTGGTTACACCTACACACACATACGTACAATACGTAATTCTTGTTGCGTAATTATGTCGGTGCAACTATATCTTGGCGACTCACCGCTTTCGTACTTTTGGCAACTACTAGTATTACGGTGACTGTAACTAATCGCATGTCCATACTTCATTAGCTTGAAAGTACATAACCAATCGTCGCAAAGAAAACGACAAACAAAAAGCATGTGAATGTAGAACAGTACTTTATGTACATAAGGAATTGAACAGGTGATGAAGAATCGTCAATTCGTTGACGTGCGTCATTATTTCTGTGTGGTCGCAAGGTGACCCGTCACATGGGTGAGTATGACGTTTTGGGCAGTGACTCCTGATCCTGACCATCCAGGAATCATGACGCAAGTATGTAGCGAAAAGAGCCAACGAGTCCACAAATTTTGCGTAGGGCGCCCTCTATACCACTTTTTGAGCAGAAAATGGCGTCCCTTTGCCATTACCTAAAATGATTTTATATCTGCTCAGCCTCACTCGATACTTTATACCACGGTAGAAAGTAAACGGTAAAAAAGTGAGTTATTTATTACAGCCATGGTCGCTGTCGGTAAGCGGTAAAAGTACAGTAAAAAAGTACCGTTTTACCGCCAAAATTTGTGAAAGTACTTTTGGCTGAATCGACGGTAAAAAGTGCAGCCAAATAATTTACCATCATCATTCGATGGTAAACTGTACAGTACCGTTTTGAAAAACTGCGAAAGTACAGGCGGTAAAACGGTAAAGTAATTACCGTTGACAACACTAAGGAATACCCAATTGAGAAAAGTGGTGTGCTTTTATCCCAGAGTACTCTCCAAGGCACAGTACAGTAAAGAATGACATTATGTACTGAGATAGTGTAGTGGGGTACGGGTGGTATGTTTTACCAGTTCGTATCTGGCTTTGTCGCGGACGGCCATCTCTTCGTACTTCTTCTTGTCGTCGTCCGTTAGATCTTTCCACATGCGTCCCAGCTCCTGTGCCACCTGACCCACCTTCCAGTCCGGATGTCCCTGCTGAATGTCCGGACGCTTGTCACTCGAGAAAAAGAAGAACGCCGACCTACAACAACACACTGCACGTACACACCCGGAAGATTTCGTTTTGCTGGACCACAGCTACATTTGTAGACCTCTGCGTACTAATGCTGGACCTACATGTACAAAAAGTGTGGCGCGTGCGTAGTCAGTAGCTACATAGGTGGACCTCTCCCTTCCAATAGGTGGTGCCGTACTTTCCACATTGCCTGGACCGCACGCTGTGCAGGTCCAGCATTACGTAGAGGTCTACAAATGTACTGTGGTCCAGCAAAACGAACGGTTCCTGGTACTGTACGTAGTACTGTATAATCGCAAACAAGCGCCATAATAGTGCGCTACACACGTGGTGAGTTTCAAACTCCAGGTGAATTCACGGGGAATTCCCCGGGGGGAGTGTTCTCGTTACGTGTGTAGCGCCCTATTGAGAAGAGAAGAGCGTACAGTGCTCGCTTGGGGGCGTTGGGGTCTTTCTTGGCTCGCTTTCGTTTCCTGAGTGCGTCTTCGCCTCCGTACGCCGCCACTTCCGCCTGATATCTCTCCGCGTCCTTCTGCGCCAACTCGTAAAAGCGACGCTTCTCATCGTCCGTCATCGTCTATTCACACACACACATCCATCGATCGTAGTTCACATTATGCACAGCACCAGTCAATAAACGAACAGTATGCATGTACAGTACAGAATGTATGTAGTAGTAGGGTACTATGGGGTAAACCTGGAGACCTAAGGAATTTCTGAACTTGCCGCTTCAGCAAATGATGAACATGGTAGCTCATTTGAAAGCTAGGAGAGTTCAAGAAATCGATTGGTAGAATATTTGTCTCAATCGGTCGTATGGTTGTTGAGATATACTATATAGGTGTCCGGGTTTACCCACGTGTCCGGGCTTACCCCACAGTACCCTACATATGCAGACGTGGGCCTGGGGGTGAGGGGGGGTATGTTGAACGCACCCCCACCCCTACCTCTCCATACCCCCACCCGTACCCCCAGGAAAAATGAAAAGCAACATACCCCCGCGTACCCCCAGAAAAAAAACAGCACTACGTATCCCCACCGCGTAACCCCAAACTTGAAATCAGCAGTTTGTCTGCCAGGACACGTACCCCCACCCTTTTTTTCCTCTGGCTTACATCCACGCTCAGACTTTTTACACACTCCACACAGTGCATGCATGCTCAAGAATTGTTGTTTGTAGTTGCAAAATGCAGTGAATAATAGTGAATTGTTGTTTGTAGTTGCAAAATGCAGTGACTAACTACTGCAAAGGCACCCTCAATCACCATCATTGCACATCGACATGGTTGAATAATACATACGTGATAATACATACACCACTCTTATCAACCTACCACTGTATTTTGTTAAAATATTACTATGTGCACAACAGTAAGACTGCTGCACTGCATGCAAAAAATATTGCTCATTTGTTTTTTTCTGGGGGTACGCATAGACTGTGTGGGGTTATGTAGAATATCATTTTCAGTTGGGGGTACGTAAATATGCTGGGGGTACGTGACGTTTTTTTCTTGGGGGTACGTAAAAAATCTGGGGGTACGTAGTCAAAAAATTTTTTTTGGGTGGGGGTACGCAACACCCCCCCCCACTTTTGACCTCCTGCATACCCCCCCTGACAGACCCCCACCCTCAAAACCGTGCCCACGTCTGCATATGTATGTACAGTATGTATGTATGTACAGTACCTTACCTTCCATTTCTCCGAGCATTTTTTGGAGATCTCAGTCACTTGGACATTCTCATTGGGATACTTCTTCTTGTGCTCCTCGTAGCACATCTTGACAAAGAAGCCATACGGCGACGTCTTGCCTCGCACTGGAGGCTTGTTCGTGTCACGAACCATGCTACTGTCTCTGTCCGCCAACTATCTCCTTCGCCTCAATCTCCTGCATCAAATAAAGAAACTATAAACATTTATTATTACACGCATAAGACAAGATAACACTTGGCTTTAGCAAGGAGCTATAAGTAGCTCCTTGGCTTTAGTGACATGTCTTATGCATTCTTACTAAGTAAGTGTAAGCAAGCAAAAGACTTGTCAACTAGTAGCCGACACTTTGCTTGCTCGATACAGTAATCCCCCTAGCGAACAAAGAAAATGGTGCAAGAAAACAATAGCAGTGTTCAACTTTGCGGTTTGAATTAGCGCGCAGTGATCGACCGACGGCGGCGACGACGTAAACAGAAACGCAGCGCCATCTGGTAGAGCGAAAGCGAAACTGAAGTTATCGACTGGTTTTCCTAGGCGCGCGGCGTGGCGCAGCGAGCGTGGATGACGAATAGGGGCGGAGAGCAGAGCAGACACAGGCAGCCAATCGTTTTGCAGAGCGCCCAGTCAGCGCAGCGCCTGCGCAGGGGAGCGAGTGGGGAACGCAGCAAGAGAGAAGAGGAGAGAGATCGAGCCAGGCGCAGCCGCCGAGCCCGGGCAGAAAAGAAAGGACGTCAAAAATAAATTCCCAAATTCGACCGCAGATTTCGCTTTATTCCATCGAAATAGTCGACTCAAAAAATACGATCGATGAGAATATTCGTCCATCATTACTCGGCCGAGACGGCCACCGGCTAAAACTACCGTAACAACGACGGTACATCGTTTTTCGCCCATTTCTTTCGATTTCCCCCCAGCAAATTTGGTACGAATTTCGTCTGCTTCGAACACATGCAATTTCCCGGATCCGTCACCGTCTACAGCGAAAGAAATGGAAGAAAAGTAGAGAGCTTACCTGCACAACGTGATGATACACGATGTAGGATAGGACAGTGATGAAGAATAGCGAGCGTTACTTCTCTCTTGGCTCTGTAGAAAATATAGGCGCTATCTCTCAACACTACGGCCTTCAACACTAGGACGCGTTGTAGAATGCCACAGCGTTGTGAAAGGCCGAGCCAGTTCTCTCTCCTCTCAGCACACAGCCTATGCGTGTACGTACACGATAAGCATATACAGCGCACACAACACACGGCGCATAAACGCACTGACTGGGAGAGAGAAGGGGCCTCCCGTGCAAAATCAATACACGTACGTACGTACTACGTACGCGCATACGTATGGAGCAAGCGTCGTCCCCGCCCGCCAACCCGCTACGTAGGATCAATACGTACATACGTACGCGTATTTCATGGGCACAACGTCCACAATCTCACGTCAACATATGAAAATAAAGGGTAGTACGTGTCATACGTACTCGTGAACGAACGAAAACCACCAAAACATTGACAACGTGCCAAAACGCTTGTCGCAATGTTTACTCGCATTTCTCAATACCTAGTTCATCCACAATAAAACATACAAATAAGAGATTACTGTGCTATTGCTAAGGTAAAACAAGACAGGAGAATTCTGTCGGAATTCTACTCAAACGCACTAGCCAGCCACTAGATCATTTGAACTGTAAAAATTAAAGCCAGGGTTGTTCGCTTATCACAAAAGGTTGAACGAACGTGATCGTGAGCTCTGTTCTAGTAAGGAATGTCCTGTTGGATGTACTGAATCTGGTCGTACATTTTCGAGCGCAGATTTTGGAAGCAGTTGCGTACGATCTGTGCCATATACTGCGCAGCCTCCTTCTCCGTTGCGGTTGGCTTGAAACGCGCTCGCAGCTGCTCAATGGTCTTCCCGCGGAAACAGGGCAATCCAGTGTCCAGCATCAAGGATACCAGAGATATAAACTCCTCTCGATATGGCCTGCACAATACAAACGTGCTCTGCACCTCACATCTCACTCACTATTCGAAAACAAAGCGAAGAGCAGCTCACCGACTATCCGAGGTAGAGATAATATAGATAGAGATAGACATCATTTGGTTAGCTCATAAAGTACGCCTTTTGGCAGAAAAGAATGCTGTGGGCTCACAGGGGGTTGGTAGAAAATGGGACAAGGCACAGAAATACTAATTCTGAGCATGTTAGATTTGCAAGGGTGGTATGTACTTGATGTTCGGTCGTAGGTGGCCAATTTGGTCACTTGCGATGCAGAATGTGGGAGCGTTTTGCAGTAAGTACGGTACGATATGAACTGCATCTCTATGCGGAATGCATGTATGTATGTATGTATTGTGTAGTACTGGGTGGAGCTAGCTATTCTAGCTTTTCATAGAGATGCCGAACAAACCACGCAGAATGAACATTGTCACATACGTACGTACCTGACAGCCAAGTAGGCCTGTATGCAGAGATCCATAAACCATTTGAAAGGCGGCGCTTCCATTTTCCCGCCCATAATCGTCACCATCTCAGTACTCAGCTTGAAATCCGGTTCAAACCCCAGATTTCCACCCGGACTGCTCTCGAACATGAAGCCGAAATCTGCATGATAAAGACATTTTTAATACATATGGTTACAGTAACAAAAATGCGTGTTTGCTTCACATGCATGTGACCGACCGATGTGAATGATGTGTCCATCGGTGTCCAGCATAATGTTTCCGTTGTGCCTGTCCTTTATTTGAAGGAGAAAGCTGAACACACTGTAGCCTGCCATACTACGCACAAAGTTACGCCGCACGCGCTGAAAAGCCTCCGAGGATTCGTCGCCGTACGTCGTCAAAAAATACTCCACCAAACCTTCAAAAAATTTAAGGCATTGGAGACGGATACGACACAAGCCAACCATACAACAGCCTGAGCAAGCAAGAATGCATAAGAGATATCGATGAAAGCGACCAAAATCTCTAATGTATTCTTGCTATGCATGAGTTTGACAAGCTACGGCTAAGATGAGCATGCGAGATAACATGGAAGTACCCTCATAGGAGTTTTACCGAAGTCAGTTTGGCGTCCGAGTTGATCTCTGGACCTGGAGTTTGGGACGCATTCAATCACTCCGCAGCCGGGCGCCGTCGCCACCACACGGTATGGATACAAGAAGACGTCCAGACCAACCGTACGAAAGATATTCTGGCACAAGCTCATCATCTGCAGCGCCAGCATATCCTGGAATAGTCAAACAATTTAGTGCATACATTTACACATACAGTATGTACAGGCGCACCACCAGGTGCCGGTCGCATAACTATAAAAGCCACACAGTTATGGGCAGAGTCAGGCTGCCCTACTAAAAACCGGTCCCTGTCCATAGGAAAACTTGCACGCTGGCTGACTAGTGTCCACCGCACTTGACATGCACAAAGGGCGTCAGGAGATAATTCACAGGTCACACATAGCACAAAAGACAAAGGAAGGGATTATCTGTGTATCATCGATTGTCCATCGTTTCTTCATGCTCATAAACTAACTTGCGTGTCTACAACTGCAATAATTAGCATGGCTCCTCCCATTTGTAAGTAAACAATTCCTAGATGGGCACGAATGGAATATTATAGTCAATCCCAGATGGGCATCCATCCCTTATGGGCTTCGCTCCTTCAGCTCCTTCTAGTTACCTAGCTACGATGCATTGTGAGTGAAGTTGAAATGTAGTAGAGAAAAGAAAGAACGAGTGACCACCAAAGGAGATAAGGGCAATTGTAATCAGCTGATTCGTCTAGTATGTTCAGTCTCTCTTTCGCGCACGCGCAGCACAAACAAGTTCTTTGGACCCCATCCTCTCTTCTTTCTCCTACTAAAACTTGCTCTTCTATGCCCGCCCGGCTCACTTGCCCATAACTGTGTGGCTTTTATAGTTATGCGTGCCGGTCCGGGGACATTGGCTAAACTCGCCTTACATACCTAGAACTAGTTTACGTACGTTGTAGTGAGTGCTACGTACCCGTTCATCACTTCACTCACCTGTCTGACGTCATCTCCGACTTTGAAGATGGCGGCTTGCCAGTGCGTCTCCTCCTGTTTGCCACTGTCTGCTCCATTGGAGGCAGTGGATGTCATGCCCAGGCTCTCCAGCTCATGCACACCACATCTGCTCACTTTGAATCGCGCCAAAAAAGGAGCCTTTGCCGCACTGCAATACACATCAACCCCACAGTTCATTAGCAACGGTGGAGGGTGTCTCGAACTGGTCCAAGCGTAAATAGTAAATATTTGTATATTCTCAGTAGAATTGCAAAACCAGCAGCCTCATGCAAAAAAGCATGCCACTAGCAATCAAGCCTAAGGAATATGTGTACCGCACTACAGTATGAACGCCTTAGTAAATACCTCTGCATGGGGGTTCCAGAGGAGTAGTCGATGTCCAGTACGATGGCCTCTGGATTTGACGGCAGATAGCATCCAGGTTGCACATTAATGCGACTGAGAGCCTTGAGACAAGCATCTTTCCGCTCCTGGCCCTTGGGATACGGCTTGATCTCCGCACTGATACTGGTGATCTTCTCAAAAAAGCTGAACTCGCGCTCGTAGAACTGCTTCGCCGGACCAGACAGACACTCCAACATCTATGCATGTACGTACGTATATACGCATAGTATGCACCGAGATGAACCTACGTATCTAAATGGTTGCTAATACGTTGTGCCGAAAAACGGGTGGGAAACGTTTATGTACAGTAGCATGCAGAGATGGAGGATACATACCGTATTTACCTGTGCATAGCCCCCCCCCCCCCCCTATGCATAGCCCCCCCTATGCATAGCCCCATATTGGCAAAACATAAAAAATGCCCTATGCATAGCCCCCCCCCCCGATGCATAGCCCCATATGTACTGTAGGGTACCTGAACCTACCTACATAAGCTGGTCATAAGCTACCCATAGCCACTCCCACATCAAGCTAAGATGCCTATAAGCCTGCTTGGGGGTGTATTGTGCTAGAATAACCCTGTTTTGACCTCAATTATGCCCTAAAACACGTGCTTTTGACCTAAAAAATATGCCTCTGCGCACCGCTCAAAAACATAAAAAATGTCCTATGCATATCCCCCCCCTATGCATAGCCCCCCCCTATGCATAGCCCCATATAGGACCTCTCAATTTTTGCATAGCCCCATGGGGCTATGCACAGGTAAATACGGTACCTGAGAAATGATGTAGTCGAGTTGCTCGTAGAGGGCGGGATCCTTGGTCTTGGCGTCCTCATCCATGTACATGTTTGTGCGCATGTTCCAGATGAGCTGATGCGCCAACAGCTGAGACTTCTGCGCCGCCCACAGTACAAACTCCGTCACGTAACCAAGCTAAAGTACATACGTACGTACATACATACATACATACATACACACATACATAAATACATACATACATACATACATACATACATACATACATACATACATACATACATACATACATACATACATACATACATACATACATCCCATAAGTCTGTGTGTGCATTTGTCGGACTCACGGCGTCATGTCGAATGGCTTGCACCAACTGTGGAATGTAGAAGAGGAGTGTTTCCGGAGGGTAGCTCTTGAGGACGCGGACAGCGTACTGGGCGGTGAGTGGATGCGGCGGATGACGTCGAGGACAGAAGAGCGCCAGCGCCGACACCGGAGCCACCGCTGACCACGTCAACACGTGACTCAACTGCAACAAAGCAAGGCAGAGCACTGCACGTACAAACAGAGTAAGGCTACCCTAACATCAACTTCTAATTTCGAATTCAAACCCATCCTATCAAAAACTATATTTTTATTCGAGTCACCGCTTTTCAAAATTGGCATCCGTTCTCGAGTTATTCGATGATAAAGGATGCAAATTTTCAGTACTGAAGGCGACGTAGGTATACGTTACGGTAGATCAGTTTTGAAAAGGGCTTGTTGGAAATACAGCGCCGTTGTTCCTGTTTTTGCTTTTGGGATTTATACTCTACCTCTGGGGAGCCTGAAAAAATGTTCCCGACGGTCTGGACCACAGTCCATGCAGCCAGTGTGCTGCATTTACATTCTACCCTTTTCACTAGCCACGGAAACACATACCGTAACGTATACCTACGTCGCCTTCAGTACTGAAAATTTGCATCCTTTATCATCGAATAACTCGAGAACGGATGCAAATTTTGAAAAGCGGTTTTTTGCAAAAGACTCGAATAACAATATAGTTTTTGATAGGATGGGTTTGAATTTGAAATTCGAAGGTGATGTTTGGGGACCCCTTGCCTTTAAAGACCGAAACGGGCCTGACAAATCGCCGAGATCTCTTCACCATTCGATTCGTCGTCGCGCGGGCATCAATTTGCGCCAGATTTTGTCTTTCTAGCTGCTCTGTACATCGAGATATTTCAATTTGCAGTTTTGGTATTCCCCTTATTTTACTCCGTGACGAGGATATCTTTTGCGTTCCGCCGTCGTCTTTTTTGTTTCTTTTGTTTTCTCTTCGCTCTCCGCCGTCTGCGCGAGCGAAGCGCGACCGGAACAAAGACGACGGCGCAACGCAAAAGATATGCAGCCCGACGCAGCTCGCCACAGAGTAAAATAAGGGGAAAACCAAAACTGCAAATTGAAATATCTCGACGTACAGAGCAGCTAGGAAGACAAAATCTGGCGCAAATTGATGCCCGCGCGACGACGAATCGAATGGTGGGGAGATCTCGGCGATTTGTCAGGCCCGTTTCGGTCTTTAAGCAGTCCTATTTGCAATTACAGCAAAACACAACACAATGTACGCATGCAGACGTCGGCCTGAGGTCAGTTGGGGGTATGTACAGCATACCTCCACCACCCCCTCACATAACCCCACTCCCATATATTGAAAAAACTACATGTCCCCAAAGCCCACAGCCTTACTATGGAGAATCCCAAATTACATACCCCACCCCGAATACCGTGCCGATGTCTGCGCATGCAAGGTACGTACCTCTGGCGCGTCATTCTCGAAGCTGTTGATGTCTGAGAGCAGATACTGGAGCGCGTCGGGAATGTGGGAGACGGCTTGCGGATTCTGATGCACCAATCGCGACAACTCAGCCGCCGCTTCCGGTGAATTCTTGAACCTACAAAAGGTTCCCCGAAATTCCTCGAACATAGAAATACTATTTCGATTTCCTATTCCGCAGGAGTCCTTGTAAATGAGACCAACTCTCACTGGACAGACCTCATTGAATGCACACGTGGGCAGGGTATTCAATTCAGGGCGATGATACCTGGCGGGTATGAAGACAGCGAGAGTGGGACTGATATCCCAGGCGAGTCGAGTGCTTTCTCGCAGGAGTCGCTTCTCGGCTGCCGGATCCGGGAAGTTGGATGAGCGCCACTGCGCAACTGTCGCCTCTTCGCTCAACGTCAACTCCGCCGTCGCCTGCGGATTGTACCACGCGCACAAACGCTCCACTTCCGTCGCCTATACACACAGACACACCTCATACGATACGACAAGCAATCTTAGACCTGTGAAGCGACTCATTCCTTTGTTGACTCTCTGCACATACATGTACATTACATTCTGATACCTGAACATGTATAAAATAAGTATAGTAGGTGTACCTACCACGAGAGCCAGTATAAGATTTCGCCGTCTGAGATAATCCTTCAGCTGTTTGTCTACAGCACTCGTGTTACTCCCGATCGCCATTCCAGATCCCGTCCCAGCAATATCCCCTACGTATACAGACATCGGCATGGTATCAAGGGTGGGGGTATGTAGTTGGGGTTATGTCGGGTCTAAAATCTGGGGTCAGCCACATACCCCCAGGAAAAATTTTTTTTTGCAACATACCCCCAGAATTTCCAACATACCCCCAGAAAAAAATCGCTACATACCCCCAGATTTCCAACATACCCCCAGATGAAAATGACAGCATACCCCCAGATTGTCAACATACCCCCAAAGTTCAAAGTGCTCCAAATTTTTGCACCCATCAAAGAGGTGGGTGCAGAGTGGGGAGTATCCGAGAGTATCCATTCAGATGCCCCAAAGCAAATTTACTTGCATGCTACCAATGAACCAAGTACTGAATTTGATCACCTCAACTATAACAATGATGAAGAATACAGAATGAACAGAGAAGTGATAAGTCAGAAACTACTGCCACCATCTAATGTGTTTTGCTAGCAGTGGCTGTAATATATCATGTGCAGGATAGATAAAGTAGACACAGTAGTATGTAGTAACAGTAAGCAGTTGCTTCATTGAGTTTCCACTTGACATAAAATGTCTTTCTTCATTATATTGCCATATTTATTTTTTCTACTCAAAAAAACTGGGGGTATGTGTGGCTGTGGGGGTATGCAAAATTGCTCCAAAAAAACTGGGGGTATGCGTGGTGGTATACAAAATTGGTCCAAAAAAACTGGGGGTATGCATGGGGGTATGCAGAATTGCTCAAAAATAAAGTGGGGGTATGCGTGGGGGTATGTTGATTTTATTTTTTGGGGGTGTGTTTGGGGTATTGTTGGAATTCTCAAAATCTGGGGGTCTGCGTGGGGTTATGTGAGGGGGTGGGTGGGGGTATGCTGAACATACCCCCAGCTGACCCCAGGCCGACGTCTGCGTATATACACCACATAGATTCGCTACACATTTTTGAATGTATGTACGTATTTTTTTAATGTACGGTACACATTACATAGGCCGGTGTACGCAATTGACAGAAAAGCGTACGAGCGAGCAAGTTTAGTAGCAGTCACCTGTGACTGCGGATCTGGCCATTGAAGACGGAAGAGTCTTGGAGCCCATGGCCGTATTCTGTGGATAGGATGGGGAAACAGCACTCGTACTTCGCAAGCTGGCATACTTCCAGCTGGCAGGAACGCTCATCGAATGATCATACTTCGCACCACTCGCTCCCGAAACGCCGTCCTCTAAAATAACCACTTATATAGCCTAGACACTGATCAGTACGTACGTTTCTTTTACGAATTAATACAACTTTGACAATTTTCCTTTCCCTTCCTACATAAACTCACACAGCCAAACGAATGTCAAGGCATTTATGTACTTCTGTCAGCATGACAGGAAATGGCTTGACTTGCAATATGTAATAAATAACTTACCCAAACCACCAGGCGGCTCGAACATTTCCCGATTGAGATACTTTCGGTCATTATAGATTGTCTGCCAGAAGTTGCATAGCTCCACAATATCTCTTCGCAACTCAGCCGACGATTCGTGTGTCGGACACATCGGATTACATCTACAAAATACTCAGGAATGACCTGCCTGTACCAATTATCCCAACCCGAAAATCATCATTTCAGACTTCAACCAGATGGATGTTCGGCTTCGTGCCATGCCAGGCCCCCTGGTTTGGGTCGTTGTTGGGCGTGCACTGGACTGGCCTACCTACCAAAATGGGAGTCGTGTGAGAAGGGACGCGATTTCGAAAGAAATATTGGATTGGCACATCGGCGGTAGTTAAAAAGGCAATGATACTTGCGCTAGTTTACCATATCTTAACACATATACGTATGTACTGCGCAAAATCTCTCAAATTACGCAAAGTAGTCCAAGGCGACGGCGTAGACGCGATGACGTAGGACATTCTTGGCGACTCCACTGGCCAAGGCGGGTCCCTGCAGCAGACTCAGGGCGCTGGTGAGCAGGCGAAAGCGCAGGCCCACTGCCCGAATATCACGAGACAGCAGCGGAGCCAGGGAAGCGCTCGCAAACTCACCAGTACCGTAACCGCCCGGAAACTCAACTACCTACAATTCGCACACACTGTGCCTAAAATACGAACAGTCTTCTCTCTGGGTTTTATCGGTGGCATACCGTATTTTTGGGTGTATAGCCCCATGGGGCTATACAAAAATCGAGAGGTCTGATGGGGGGTTATACACTGGGGGGGGGGGGGGGATATACAATGGGGGGGATATACACTGGGCAAAATTTATGTTTTTGAGAGGTGTATAGAGGCATGTTTTTGAGGTCAAAAGTATGTGTTTTAGGGCATAATCGCGGTCAAAACAGGGTTATTCTAGTACAAGACATGCTCAGCTAAGCTTATAGCATAGTAGCTTAGTATAGGAGTGGCTATAGCTAGCTTATGACCAGCTTACATAGGTAGGCTAGGTACCTTCCAGTACATGGGGGGTTATACACTGGGGGGGGGGGGGGGGGGGGGGGATATACAATGGGGGGGATATACACCCAAAAATACGGTAGTTCGAAACACACGTAATTTTCCTCTTACTTTACGACCCTAACACAAGCAGTGTATACTGCATGTACTACATAGGCATACTTGAGCGACGTGTGTGGAAGTAGTGAGACCAACGCTGATGGGCAGCGTCTGTTGGAAGAGCACCAACAGAATCTCCACCTCATCACGACTGCTGTACTTGGCCAACTCCACTCGCTCGCATAAAAACTAAAAGCACAGCGCTCACAAAAATAATAGCAGAGGGTATCCTTGGAAAATGTTGACACATAAAAACGGCAATTTGATTGTACATACTGGTTGATAATTATGTACAATATAGCCTAAATATGTGGAATGGGTCCATCGAGAGAATGACTTTTCGAAGTCGTGGACTGCATGGATATTGCCAGATTTGATTGGCGGTACCTATCTAACGCAAAGAAAGTCGCCATTGACTTTGCAAATCTCCGCACGCTCTCTCTATGTGTCGACTACAATTAAGTACAGCGTACAACGCGTACAAGCGTACGTACAGTAGTTACCTGTATCCAGGTGCGATGAGGAGTGAGAAAGGGCTGGTAGGGGCGCAGCTGAGTGCCTTCGGGCGCGGCCAGCGGACTCACAGACACCGGATCCGGATGGAAGAGACCCAGCTTCCTCTCCACCGCCCCACGCCACGCACCACACATCTCCTGCAGAAACTACAACCACAAACACACGCACGCCTCGTCACTCACCGTTCATCTCAAAACGTAACGCTATCGGACGCGAAAACATGGTGGGTCTTCTGTTTTCGACGTCATCGTAAAACAGAACAAAGTATGTACAAATAGGTACAGTGAGCAGCACGCTGCTACATAGCATACATCAATGTGAGCATGAGGCTTGGCGGCCAGAAGCCATTCCCAGCACATAACGCTGACATCCGCACAAGTGTCCGAGAAATGCCACACGGGTGTCCAACAGACGCAGCGCAAGAGCTTACGATCCAACTCTGCACAAAACACAACTGACACCGCTACCAGAAGCCAGATACATGCACAGACAGTCAAACGAAGAGAGAAGTAGGCTACTTACTGGGGCAGATGATAAGAAGTGCGCAGGCTCTGAGTAGCGACCGCTTGACTAGCTGCCAACTGGACACCTTACACGCCGACTCCAACTCAGTACATAAATGCGCACTCAACTTCTCAACCTCATCGTCTACTACGCCATTTTCTCTCTGACCAGCTGCCGCCAGCATTCCACGCACCTAGAGACATGCGGAGAGTAAGAACAATGCACATATTCTGTGAGAAACATACGTGTAGTATTTACAGTCATACTTCTCCAAAGTAGTAACTGCGCAGACTGAGGGTAGACACGTAGTCCGTGGACAAGAGACGAGTTGATTTGACCAGTACAGATTCCACAATCAACGCCAGTCCAGCGTGCTCTCGAAGCGCAGCCATGTCCTCGTCACCCATAGCGCCCACGTACTCCTAAAGTACACATACACAATCATACACTCTACATGGCCATATATAGGGTGTTCCATAATAAACTCACCGGATGTTTGTGCCTCTCGTTCATCAACGGAGCGTTCGATTTCAGTACGCTCTTTTACATTTGGTAGCGAAGGCTTCTAAAATGGTGCAAGCAAAATTTCAGCCCTGTAGTCCTTCTACCAAGAAAGTTATGAAAGCTCAAACTTTCGGCCACAAACATTCACGTTTTTTCACTATGGGGCTAAACCCGGGTTTAAGGCCGAAGTTAGCACTACGGATGAGTTTCTTCAATTTTCTTCACAACAGCGCAGAAAGTTTGGTTCTGCCGCGTCTTTCATGGGATATTGAACAGGATTTGAGGATGTATTTGCTTTTGGATGGTAAAATATGCTCTTTATTGTGGTACAATATAAGGCAAATCCTCGATTTTTGAGGTCAGCCTTTCTGAGTTGTTTTCAGCCACTTCCTGTTGGCCTAGAAAGTTGAAATTTTGCATGCATAAACTTTGAAGCCTTGGCTACTTATTGCAAAAAACCGCATTTGAAAATGACACCCCCACTGTGGAGATAGAGACACAAACAGCCGGTGAGTATATTATGGAACACCCTGTATATGAATCAGTTGTAGGACAGCGAAAACAATGTAAGGTAGCATGGGGTAGAACCGCCCATGGGGGAAAATCCGCCCACCTATGGCGCTTTTACCCCCCATCAGGCCTAGGTTGTCAAGCTATGGCTAGGAAGGAAGAACCAGAGGCAGAAGTTTCCCGAGATACATATTCGAGAGCCATGTTTTGCATGGGGGTAAAAGTGCCATAGGTGGGCGGGATTTGCCCCTATGAGCGGTTTTACTCCACGCTACCCTACCTGAAGATGCGACTTAGTGATTCCAGGCGCCCACTTGATGGCTTCTTGCAGAATCTGCTGGCATCGGGCAGCGAAATCGTTGGTGAGCGCTCGTCGACCTTCGGCCGTATCCAGCAGGGTGATCTCCCACTTGAGGCCGGGTGGACGGAGTTTGGAAGAAGAAGAAGAAGCGGATGAGCCTGATTCCTCCGGCTCCGCAGCATTCGGACTGCAGAGACTAGCCGAAGAGAGCAGACGAAGGAGCTCCAGGGCGGAGCGCAGCACCACGCCGTTCCACAGCAGATGCGGAAACTTGTCCACCAGTAAACTCAGACACCTGTAACAACATACTGTGCACAGATGGCAAGGCAAGAGCGCGCGAGACTAGTAGGCTCAAGTAGTTGTAGACATGCAAGGCAAGGCGTCAAAGCGAGTGGAGCCATCTGTTCTCGGGCTGGCATATGGTTGTACATAGGTGTGTATACCTAGAGTCTGCCCATGCCCAAAGAGTTGTCTTTGGAATTCTTGCCGAAAGATAGACATTCATTCATCAATGCTTCCTTATTTGGTTGGAGCACACGTATATAGCTGCTCAAAGACTCTGGACAACTTTCACCGGACGAACTAGAAAGCCCATCATCGGGTTCGATTCCCGTTCGGTCCACTTTCTTCCGTAGCGCGAATATGGTCAAACGGAAGGCGGGATGGCGTGTCCCACATACAGTAGTAGCGTAGGCGTACCTGTCGGCGCAGCGTCTCAGCTCCTTGCTCTGGTGGTTGAAGAGTACGAGGAGGAACTGTGCCTGGAGCACCAACTCCGCCTCCAGTGTCTCGTCCGAGGGGCGCCGCTCCGCCGCTGCCACGTAGGCGCCGAACACGCGCTGTCCCACCACCAGCATGCACTGGAACACGCCGTGCTTGTCCTTGCTGATGCTCCTGTCCTCCAGGTAGTGGAAGATGCAGTGGACGGCTTCCGGGTCCTTGGAGTGCACCGCGCGCAGCGTCTCCATGCGGTAGACGGACAGCAAGTAGACGCACTGGCTGAAGTCCAGCTTGTTCACCAGCGGAACCACTTCCGGAGAGTGACCCAGCTGCGACAGGATGGAGTTACGCAACTCTTGCAGCTCTCCCTGCAACAGATGTACATTTAGGCTTGGATAATACCTGCCTGCAGCGACAATAAGAAAGGACGAGCGAGACATTTATTTTCCTCTGCCGCTCTTCTTTGCCCTTTCATGCTTGATGAGCAAGGCGTTATCGATAGCTTTATCCGCTCCTTTTATCTACTCAGTCTCCACATATTGCTCTAATTATTGTTTCCTGTCTTTCGAAGCGGTATTACCTCGGATCATCCAATCCAACAGAGCAAGGCGTTATCGATAGCTTTATCCGCTCCTTTTATCTACTCAGTCTCCACATATTGCTCTAATTATTGTTTCCTGTCTTTCGAAGCGGTATTACCTCGGATCATCCAATCCAACACAACAAAACGTACATACGCTACAGTATGAAAAGGAAGGACTTACGGCAGAGACGACGTCCATGCGAATGGCGGCCATGTGAAGCAGCTCTGAACGCAAGCTTTCCTGCGCTATCAACATCGGACTTTTAGTCGCGATCACGCAGACGCCACTGTACCAGTCCTGAGGCCACAAACCTTACACACACGCAGACACATACAGATACCTATTACACTATCGAGGATACAATTTTGGAATGTACGTACACTAGACGGCGTTTCACAAATGGAAGAGTTCAAGAAAACACATGGAGACATGGCATAACGTAAAGAAAAAAACTCACCAGAGTCAGGTACGGCGAAGCCCATTAGGATGCAGTAGAACCAGAAATCGCGAAAGAGATTGCGTTGACGAGAACCGGACGCCAGAATAGGCGTGGTCGGCATACGACGCATGAGCGCCGCGATCACAGGAATCAACACACCCAGATTGCCAGCATTACCCCACGCCTACACGCAATACCATGTCACGTAAAACATACATACACATGTTCAACAAGCAAACGTACAACAGTACCGCAAGTCTGTGCGGTCAATACGGAGCGCGTACGAGCCCAGCGAGAAGTACAAGAGGAGAGATTTGAGAAATTGAGCTGTGCGGTCAGATGGGACGTGCGCTAAGAGGGGCGTAATCCCGTTCGGCGCTGCGTGTTCGACTCACGCACTGGCTGCCCAATTTTTCAAATGTCTTCTCTTGTGCTCAAATCTCTTAATAAAGCAAACGTACTTGCTATCGCACACGCCATTGGTGTGGAAAATGGAGGTATGGGTGACAAAAGAGCGTCGCAGCGTACGTACTGTATCTATGAATGTACCGTACGTACGAACCTTCATATTAGCCTTGTTCACCCGTTTTCCTTCGAGTCCCATCTGAACGAAAAGCTCCAGCAGGCGAATGAGCAACTTCATCATTTCCGTTTCACCCTCTACTTCCTCTGCCAATTTCCCCAATCCCGTCATCACTGCCAAAGATACATGTCTACAACAGACAGCACGTTGTGACACCCAGCCAGGCAGCAGGCAAAAGCAGTGGGTGGGTGTACATATGTGTTTGCGTCCGATGCATTTATCGATTGCAAAGAAAGATCGATTACATCTTCTGCTATCGACTAAACATGAACTAACCTGTAGCTGTGGGCTAGCGGTTCAGTGGAGGCGTACGTGGCAGAAGAAGCTTCTATTGTGATAGCAGTGAACATCTTCATAACTTCATCGTTCACAGATGGCTAAACAAACTTTCAACTTGCTGCACTGCACTACACACATACATTGTAACCCAACAGTAGTAGAGAAGGCAGTAGGGAGGGAAGCACCATACAGCGCCAGCGACGAGCATATCGGCGAGCTGGGAGACGATGAGGGCGTCGTGAGGAGAAGGCGGATTGGCGAAGCGCTGCTGGTAGATCTGGAGAATGGCCTCCGCCGTCCCCGACTGCTCCCTGCTCAGCCGCACGCCGATGCCACCCAAACACAGAATCGCATTCGCACACACCAACTGAGACACGCTAGAAAAAAGCAAAGCAGCACACTATGACTATGCCCTAGAAGGATACTGTATGTAGAAGGAAGATAGCAACGCGTACTGATCAGCCTCCTTAGCCACGTAGAGTCGCGTAGAGATGGAAGCCAGACACGCCTGCACGCAGTCGCTCTCCATCTTCAACACTGCCTTCAGGCCCCTACAACAGCATAACTTCTGTGTAGCTTCTCCTCCTAGCCTAATAGTAACTTTACGACCGGGTTTCGCACTGAATTGGTTGCTTTTAGGTGTACATTTTGGACAAAATTTACGCACGGTTACCTTCAAACGACGTGAGTGTATGCATGAAGCACACAGTAGTAGGTACCTGCATAAACTGTGTATGGCGACGGCGCGCAATCGCTCAAAGGCGAGCGCCTTGCGACTGAGCGTCGTCTGGTGAGATGGCAGAGGAGCAGAAGAGGAGGAAGAAGACTGCTGCTGTTCCATCAGCACTGAGGATGAGGAAGAAGTACCAGGAGCAGTGGAGGAGGGAGAAGAAGAGAGTTTCAGTAAGATGGGCGAAGGCGTCAGTAGAAAGTCGTTCAACGCAGGAACCACCGTCGTCATCGCGATCGCACTGAATTTCTCCGCCAGTTTACCCAGTACCTTCAAACCCGAGCATTGCGTTATTACTTGTTTACTCATTCACTCCAAACCTACACAAATAGGTACGTACAACCAGACCAACCGTACCCGTACATTCATGCTATTATACCTCGAGTCCAACCAGTAACAACGGCATCTGCGCCAACACGTGACGGTGACCGTGCTGCGATGAAGCTTTCTCCGTTATACGCGCACAAATCGCATCCGCATCTACACGCAAAACAAAACACAGGCATACACTATAGTCTGGCCAATAGCAGTTGGCACTTGGACTCAAGGCGCGTTGCGTAAAATAGATTTGCAAATGCGGATTTCTGTCCACGCTTCGTGTACTCCATTTAGCAGAAGTACATGCAAACTACGCAACTCGCCTTGAGTCCAGGTGCCAACTGCTATTGGCCAGACAATAACAAGTACGGCCCATGAATTGTCTCAAGGGAGAGTTGTGCCCTGTAAGCTATAGTCAGTGGGACGATCAAGACCGTGCTTGACAATTTTTCCGCTCCCGTGGCATTTTAGTAAATCTGGCATTTCTATACAAGAATAGCAACCGGCTTTTCGACCCTTTTTCCACGGACTTCTGTGCTTTTTCAAACACTCTTGCTATTCTTGTATAGAAATGCCAGATTTACTAAGATTGCTACAGGAGCGCGAAAATTGTCAAGCACGGTCTTGATCGTCCCGGTGACTATATAACAGGCATGTAACCTTGCTCATCCGCTGCAGCCCACACAAGCAGCTGGAGACAGGCGGCACTGGAGAGAACGAGGAGTTTGTACTTGTTGACGGCCACCTCCCTCTCTTTCTCCTTCTCCTTCTCCACCGCCGCTCCCCACTCCGAATGACGACTACTCAACTCCGCCTGACCAGCAGAGAACAAATTCAGCGCCAAGCCTTGCACCTACACACGGAAGAACGGGATAAAACACGTAAGAAGTAGTGAGATAAACAGCAAAAATGTAGTAGGTACAGGGTAGTGCACAGTAAAGGAAAAGGGGTAACGCTGGAAATCAAAGCCGAATGACCAATACCG
Organism: Epsilonema sp. ZAB3_2; assembly: GCA_030247985.1. Classification (NCBI taxonomy): domain Eukaryota; kingdom Metazoa; phylum Nematoda; class Chromadorea; order Desmodorida; family Epsilonematidae; genus Epsilonema; species Epsilonema sp. ZAB3_2. The sequence continues at coordinate 27,923 of JASAMW010005194.1, forward strand.
CTGAGTGTTGTACTAATATCGCACTCAGCTGTAGTTTCGCTTGCGTGCCCGCAAATTCTTCCCATACCAAGCCCTACTATAGTCTGGCCAATAGCAGTTGGCACCTGGACTCAAGGCGAGTTGCGTAGTTTGCATGTACTTCTGCTAAATAGGAGTACACGAAGCGTGGACAGAAATCCGCATTTGTACATCTATTTTACGCAACGCGCCTTGAGTTCAGGTGCCAACTGCTATTGGCCAGACTATAGTACATTATCAGTTCCGTACCTCTTTGCAGAACTGTGCATTCGGAAATTCCGAAGTCTCCTCTCTGGCGTACGGTTGCAGAACATCTCTAAGCAACAGCACCAAGCTCAGGCTCAGAACTTCCCTCACCGTCTTGTACGGATAATTCCTGATCTGACAACTCTGTTCACACATACACCAAACACAACAATGCGAGTCCTGATGCGTAAGTAGCCAAGCAAGTGGCTGATAAGCAGCTTACAGTGTAGACATCTGTTGCGTGATTGTCCAGTAAATCAAGCAACGGCTTCTCCAAAAGCCTTCTCACCTACAAGCACATTGGATGATGCACATTGGATAAGCACACTGAACAGCTTATCCATGATAACTTCAGCAATACGCCAGCCAACGTATGCGCTGAGATTTTATGTACTTACAGTATTTGCTTGAAAGTCGACTACATAGTGTGAAGAGAAAGGCACAGGCATTTACTTTACTTCCAAAATGCCTTCACCCTCCATTTTCTTGGGTACACCTAATACTGCTACGACTACTTATTGATTTCATCAAGTGAGCGAACTAACCACGTGTAGAACCCTGCGGATTTGATCAGGTTGACGCTTGAAGGCTGAGGAAGAAGAAGCAGAGAAGCTGGAACCGTGCTTTTGGAAGAAATAGCGACGCGGATCCACAGCAACTCCCTCCCCCGACTCCATCATCACAGACCCACTACCACACACACATACACACTGTATAGCGATAGCAAAAATGTCTTTGTAAGTACCAAAGGCTCTACTGACACCAGAACATGTACCTACTGTACTGTACATAGTGCACGTCTGTCTAGGCATAATGTTGTACCTTGGAATATTGACGGAAGCTCCCGTGGCGTTGCAGTATGGAGGCGGAAATATACGGGTAATCAGCAGCTCCTCTGCATACCGGCCAAATGAGCGACAAAAGCCCAGAAACATGCAGACCCGCTGCAGCAATGACACTGCAAAAAGTAACATAATTGCACATAGGATACTGTGCGGCAAGGTCGGATAGAAATCATTTCCCTTTCAATAAACTGTTTTGGCCACGAGCCTGGTAGACAAATGCTGCTAAGATATCTGGAAGTTCCAACTTTACCCCAGCAAATACAGTACGCACCTTTGGCCTGGAGCTCCATCTGTTCTTGCTTGCTTGCTTCTGTTATCTGATCGCAGAAATCCTCCAGTAGCTGCAATTGCGTGCTCACAATTTCCTGCCCATATGTCCTCGTCCATTTATGCACGGTCAAATCGCAGAGAAGCGTGTTGAAGCAGAAGAAAAAGCGCTCATACACCGCAATCCCTGAACAATACACTACGTATGTATGTGCAGCACTACAACACTGCACGCTAATATCATATATGGTACCCCTGTCATGCAATACAGAGTCAGGTTTCCGCGCTAAGAAAATCAATGTTTAGTTCCAATATAAACCCGACGCCGTATTAAAGGTGAACTGTACGTACTGTCAGTATTGTGGCATCCCTTGTTTTCTTCAATCCATCTGAACCGAGGGAGGCGATGCAGTATTTCCAGCAGATACGGAATCAGTCGTTCTTCATGCTAACAAAAAGAAAGCAGAAGGTATGTGATTCAGGTAGTGATTCCAAGACAAAACAGACAAAAGTTCTTACCAACAACTAACAGCATGTCCCCATTGGGCCCCGTAACGTACTATATGACCTACCTTTGAAGGATGTGTAGATTTGAGAAGAAAAATTCCAAGGCATATCAAAGCATCTCGATGATTCTGAGCGAGTGGTTCAACTTCTGCTCCAGCTGCAGATTCTGCAGGGCATTGCTGTAGCAAAATATCCAACTGCAACAGAGAGAACAGAAACAGCGCTGCGTCCGCCCAAAATGTATGGCACTAATGGCGCGTTCACCAGACGTCCGTACGGACGTACGTCCGACGTATCTATATACATGAACCGTGTACTCCTAGATACGTCGGACAGTCTAGCAGTACATTGTTTATGTATATAGATACGTCGGACGTACGTCCGTACGGACGTCTGGTGAACGCGCCACCATAACAGTGTTACCTTCTATTCGCCAACTCAAAATAAGCCCTCTTTACTGAACGCACAGATAGGCTACACACAGATACAACTTGCCCAAACAGCAAAGCGGCAAACGGTATAGGTTTACCTGTCGAGCAGAAACCTCGTCTTTCAGTTGGGTCAAAGACAATGCCAGTCCATGTAAATTCTTGAAAAAGAAACTCTCTTCCATCTTTATCTCTCTCCCCGAATCCGATCCAATATCTCTCTCATTTATAAAATTATTTGTATTTATCCACACCGGTCCCAACCCTCGTGGCCGCACGAGGGACAGCAGGTCTCGAAGCGAAAGAATAATTACGGTAGCCTACGTACGTGGTAAAAACGAAGACGACGAAGCGCGCGCTTCTTCTTTTCTTCCTTCTGCTCGCTGCGCGCTCTGTCGTCTTCGTTTTTACCACGTACGTAGGCTACCGTAATTATTCTTTCGCTTCGAGACCTGCTGTCCCTCGTGCGGCCACGAGGGTTGGGACCGGTGTGGATTATTTTATTTTTTATTTATTTTCACCGCCGGTTTACTCGTCTACGCGCAAAGCAATTACTTTCAGAAGAACAAGAAATGCAATCCGCACGCAAGTTCGCAAAATTTGTGATCGGGCCAAACCAAGCTCGAAGTTGACAGTTCAGTTCACCTGTGCATGCGCAACCACAAAGGACTCGATCTTGCACCAGGTGAGCAAACATACCGTTAGCTTCTGCTACAATTGTCAACTGCCAATTCCTAATCCTTACAATTATAATTCGCATATAATCAGAACAGCAGTTCACAACGCAGCAAAAACATGTCAACAAAGTCACACACATTACGATTACACTGCCAGCCAACCAAAAGTCATCCACCCAGCTAAGCAATGGAGATCTTGCCAATGCATTATCAATATTTTTTTACTGCCATTGTCCTGACTGGCCATTGGCTCCTGGTGAAAGGAGCCACCAATGCCGTATGCAGTCAGCCAATTAGAAGAGGCACATGTGGAGCTTCTGTGACTCGATATGGTTACGACGCAGTGCTCAACGCTTGCCGCCTCTTCGTCTACACAGGCTGCGGTGGAAACGGAAACAGCTTCCTCAGCATGCAAAGCTGCATCTCTAATTGTATCACTGGTAGGTAAATATAAGATACACGGATGCTCATCCATCAGACGTGAAATGACATTACTAACTACAGGGTGTTCCATTTGGATATGAAATGTCGTTTGGGGTTATAACTTTGGAACCACTAGAGTTAAGATGCTGAAATTTTTCCTGCAGATACCCAAGAATATGTATAACCTTGTGTAAAAATTTCGTCCCAAAACTCCAATCTGAATATAAGATATTGGTGCCTCAATTTTCGACCACGAAAATCCCAAGTGTTTGAATCAGAAGTCTGGTGCTCGGAGGAATTTTTGTGACATTCTCATCATAGCGCTAGTCAATACGTGGGATCTGTTTGATAGGGCAACAGGAAATCCCGGAGGAGACATTTTTCTTTCCTGACTTGCTGCATGCACACATCGATTCACTAAACTCAACTCAGACAAAACCAAACCAGCAGTAGCCAGTACGTACTGTTCGCCCTATCTGACTCCCCAACTTTTCCTGGTGGATTTTCTCCCGAGAAAGCTACCATGTTCTAGTAAGCCGAAGATTTCCCCAGAACTGTAAAATAATATTCGTGGTGTGTTCCCACATATTGAATGACGTCATTATGTTGAAGATGCCACAGAAATTCGCCTCAACCAGACTTGCGATTTGCGACTTGCGACTCTCACTTGGGATTTTCGTGGTTGAAACTTGATGTACCAATATCTTATGTTCAGATTGGAGTTTTGGGACGAAATTTTATACAAGGTTATGCATATTCTTGGGTATCTGCAGGAAAAATTTCAGCGTCTTAATTCTAGTGGTTCCAAAGTTATAACCCCAAACGACATTTCATATCCAAATGGAACACCCTGTATATTTTAGCTTAGCTTATTTCAGGCTACCCTTCAGTCGTCCCCAGGCCAAATTCGCAGCCAGGTAGGCGCAAAACTGCGTGAAACAAACCTCTCATAGTTCCTTTTGGTTCCGCGATGGTGATGTGAACGAAAATAAATACAGAGTGTCCCATAATAAACTCACCGGATGTTTGTGCCTCTCATTCATCAGCGGAGCGTTCGATTTCAGTACGCTCTTTTGTAGTTTGTAGCTAAGGCTTCAAAGTTTATGCAGGTAAAATTTCAGCCATGTAGTTTTTCTATCAAGGAACTTATGAAAGCTCAAACTTTTGGACACAAAAATTCACGTTTTTTTCACTATGGGGCTAAACCCGGGTTTTAAGACCGAAGTTAGCACTCCACGGATGAGTTTCTTCAATTTTCTTCACAATGGCGCAGTACATTTGGTTCTGCCGCGTCTTTCATGGGATATTGAACAGGATTTGAAGATGTACTTGCTTTCGGATGGTAGAATATGCTCTATATTGTGGTAAAACATAAGGCAAATCCTCGATTTCTGAGATCAGCCTTTCTGAGTTGTTTTGAGCCACTTCCTGTTGCCCTAGAAAGTTGAAATTTTGCATGCATAAACTTTGAAGCCTTGGCTACTAATTGCAAAAGACCGCTTTTGAAAATGACACCCCACTGTGGAAATAGAGACAGAAACAGCCGGTGAGTTTATTATGGGACACCCTGTAGTTGGGGGATAATTCAGTTGACCAGG